>CAUYTI010073992.1:0-26333 GCA_963575145.1 Galago senegalensis | reverse complement strand
TATCTCATTTGTCATGATTTTTCTCTACTGGCTTTTTCTTTTGGCCTTTCACCTCTTACAATCTTTCCCTTTCAAATTGAACCTTTTATTGCCTTAAAGGGACAGGAGATTTAGCCTTTTTTAAAAGAGTCTTAGTTTTTTTTTTTTTTTTTTTACAAAACTTTACTTCCCCTTTACTTCACCAGCCTCCTTCATCTACCTCAATTCTTTTCTTTCAAACAGAACTCATAACTGCCAGTAAAGGAATTGGGGTGTCCGTCTCTCAAAAGCTACTTCCTGCTGGCAATGGGCGAAGATAGAGGGGAGGACAGTTGGAAGTTCTCTTTCCTAACTTAATGAACTCTCACAACCTGTCCCCAAACTTTTCTCTTTGCTGCTCAGCCGAAGGCTTTTCTCACCCCTGAGGCTAAAGGCTTCTGTTTACTAAAGGTTCGCCTTCTAGTTCTATCTTTCTTCTTTCTTCTCCAGAGGCCTTTATCTACTTTTTTTCTCCAGCTGCTTCACAGAAGAGGCTAAAGGCTTTGTGGCTTTTTTTCCGCCCAAAAGAGGTAGTTAGAATTTGGGAAGAGAAAGCGTAGGAAAGAAGGAAAGGAACCTACATGAAGAAGGCCTGTTGTTGGTTAGTCTTCTTAGATATTTCTTTTCTCTATATTATTTCTCCTCTCTTTCTTTCGTTTGTTCTTAGCTTATCCTCCCTTCAGCCTGCAACTACTAGATCTCAGTGGCTTGTTCTTTATCCTGCCGCATACGCCATTTGTCGGAGCCTTTCACTAGTGCACTCCTGACGCCACTTGTTGGGGTCCGTTTGTGGAGGCTACTGTATCAGGTTCCTCTGCGGCCCCCTGCCTGTCTAGGTTCTGGACGGGGACTTGCTATGCTGTCATCTCACTCAGGAACAGTTGCTCTTAGGTGCCTGAGGCCTATTTACTTTAGCAGAAGAGAGAGAGAGAGATAGTTTTTGAGGATGGAGTAGTCTTAGAAGGATAGACCCTTAGTCTTTAGCAGTCTATAGCAGAGACGCTGTGCTAGTGTTCTGCAAGCAGAAGAAGCAACAGAGTGACCGGTCTACGTTCGTACGCTCCCGACTGCCTGCTCCTCCAGCCTAATATAAGGCCGATCTCGTGACGCTTAACACCACAGGTGTAGAGACTGCCAATTCACTAATGCTCTCATCTCTCTCTCTCTCTCATGCTTGTTAGGAGAGCTAAATCCCTCCCCGTGCCCTTTTCACCAACGTTTTCCATTATTTAGCTACCGGTGTCACTTATAACTTTCCTCCTAGCCATGGGCTATATCGGCTGCTACAATATAGCATTGCTTAATTAACCATTTTTCTGCTCATAGATAATTATATTGTCTCTAGTATTTTCTATTACTGGCAATGCTATAATAAATGTTCTTATACATTTCTTCTTATGAATGTGGCAATGAGCATTTAAAATTCTAATTGATACTGTTAAATTGCTAAATTTATGATCCCACCTGCAATGTGTGACAGTACTTGTTTCCCGATAGCCTTACTAATTACTTGCTATTATCACACCTTCATACACTTGGCCCATCTAATAAGTAAGAAATGTGTTTGTCGTTGTTTCAATTTACATTTTCCTGATCATAAGTGAGATAAAATATATTTTTATACTTTTATTAACTGTTCATAGTTTCTCTTTTGAGTTATCTGTTGGCACTTTGGCCCATTTTTATATTTGTTTGCATTATTGATCTGGGGGAGTCCTAGACATTAACCTCCTGAGTATTATGGACTTAATATATTCACCTATAATCTTTATTATTATTATTATTATTATTTTTACATTTAGGCCTTTAATCCACCTGAAGACTTTCTACCCAATTTATATGTCCCATTTACCAAGTGAATTCTTACAGCTATCCCCTCACGGTTGCCTTTAAACAATACACAGTCTTCTGAGCAGATATGTTCAAATTACTTCTTGTCAATCAAATAACTTTTAAAATGCTGCACAAGAATGCAGGTGGTTCATTCTCTGTCATGTCATGAAGGTGATTTATAAAGCAAGTACCCCAACTCCTAATATCTTTTGCGATAAATCCCTGTCTTCTTCTGCTGCGATTGGTCTCTTTTCATTGAGGCCTCTAACCAATGTTTGCTGAGTTAATTTGAATGTGTTCTGTCTCAGGCAATGTTTAAATCATTGGCCCTTTTGTTTTTCTTTTCTTTTCTTTTCTTTTTTTATTCTTGCTCTCTTCTACCTCGTTCAAATATCTCATTAACTAAACACACAGGGCTTGACTTTTAGGGAAGCAAAAAGAATCGTGTATTGTAGGATCTCAGAGTCTGACTCCTCCCTATTCCTACTTTCCAAATGCTGTATCTGTTGACTCTGGAAATACCTTTAAAAGAGGAAAACAGGTTGCATTGCCCAGCTTAAGGGCAGTTAAGGTGCACATTGTTCTGAAGAGTCAATTTATCAAATTGAGTTCTTACTGAGGTGTTACTGTTCCTTTGCTGAAAACCCCTCTGATCCAGATGTAGCGGAGAGAAATGACAACCTGAAAGAAGGGGATAGCTTGGGGAGAGGGACAAGGTCTTATAGTTTCCTCATTTTTTAAATGGGGATAATTATAGGATCTATTTTGTAGAATGATTCTGAGACTAAGAAAGATAAAATTTTCCCAGCACTCGTCACGGTGCTTGTGGTTATAACTGAGAGTTAGATATGTCATGTAAAACATTTTAATTGACACATAATAATTTTGCATATTTATGGGGTGCATAGTTAGCTGCTATTATTTTTAGAAATTGTGGTTAACTTTTTTTTGAAGTATGTATGCGCATCCCTCTGCTTATGTAGTTTAGAGGAGGCTGACTCAGATGGGATACAGATAACCTAGGCCTGACCCATGAGAGTACTCCATTCCCTTGAACACAGTTGAGTTAGGGACTCAAGGTAGTCTAAGGAGCATCACCCCTAGGAGTTTAGCTGGAACGATTAGGAAGGATGCATTCATTTGGCAGAATGAAAACCTAGAGCGACTGGCTGGCTTACCCTTGCTTTATAACAAACCAACACAGGAAGAAAAGAAGCTGAGAGATCACTGCTGCCACTGTATGAGACCTGGATCCAGACATGCCTGAATCAAAAAATCTCTGGGCTTCTTCATAATAGATCGTAAATTTCCTCTTTTGCTGAGGCAATCTGAGTTGCGTTTTTGTGATAGTAAATGTTAAGGTTGCTGACCTTTGTTTATATGAAAGCTTAAGGTAATTGATTTGAAGCAGGCTTTTTTTTTTTTTTTTTTTTTTTTTTGTTAAGAGGTGGGATATTACATTGCCCATACTGGACTTGAACTCCTGTGTTCAAACAATCCTCCTGCTTCAGCGTCCTGAGTAGCTAAGACTACTGGCATTCACCACTATGCTCAGCTAGGCACGGACCTTTTAAACCACATCCATTTGCAAACTCCCTGGAATATGTAAGCCTTGTGTCCTTCATTCCAGCCACGGTAGCTGCTGTGCTTCTGGGGGTAACAGTAGGGTTGATTGGAAAAGAGGGAGTTAAATGAAACTGGACCCTTGTGGCTCTGTAATATCTACTTTTTTACTTAGAACATAAGAATCCTGTTTGGCAAGGAAATCACAGAAGTAGAAATGGCAAGGATTTTCTTAAAGCATGGTTTTATGCGGTTTCCAATTAATTCACTGTTTACCCACCCACGGTCCATTAGAAATGCCTTTATTAACGCATAGCACCCTAGGACTTTTTGAAGCTGTCAGGGCTTGAAAATAAATCATGAGAAAAGAAAAAAATTGAAAGGGGATGGGGGAAACCCTCCATGCCCCTGCCCAAGCTTAATTTAAAGTACCTGCTCAGTGAATTAGTATGCGCCCCTCACCCCCATGGCATTAATAGATTTCAGAAGGCAGGTGTCTTTAAACTGAAGGCTCAGAAGTTGGCACCTTCCCAGACTCCTGTAGGACACTACAATAACCTTAAATTTCAAAAAATATATAAGTTGCATCCAAGAATAAATTTTGGACCTCAGGTTGCTGGTTCTCAAGACAAGGGCTTTTGTGGTAACAGATCCAAACACCCTGGAACTCCAATTGTCCCCCTCTGCATCCTTGTACTGAGGGCTATACAGTGAATTTTACGTGTCATATGTATAGCTTTTTTCAGGGATGTGTGTGTGTGTGTGTGTGTGTGTTTGTGTTTGAGTATGTACATGTGAATGTGACTAAAGACATTTTCCTAATCACCCTCTGCCCATTCTATTAGATGGGTAGGAATTACCTCCCTCTATTTCCTTAACGGTCTGTGAATACTACACATGTTATTATCTTTGATATTCACCAGGTTTCAATTTCTTTTGAGCAAATTTTTTCCTGAACTATCTGTTCCTTGAGGGTGGGGCCTGCATCTGTCTTGTTCAATACTGAGTCTCTTGACCTCTGTACAATGCTGAAACCAGAGTAAGGTATTGATAAGCATGAGAGATATTGCTTGTTGATGCTAGATCTCATCGCAGTCCTTCTCATCTCTCCCCTGTATTGGAGGGTGTAAACCTGGAGACTGGAATCCCTTGTCTGCAGGATCTAGTAGATTTCATCATTGAGAGGCCCTCATGAGATTGGGAAGGTGGATGGGGAGAAGCAGCCATCCTGTCCCTCTGGTGACATCTGTTGGTAGGTGTGTGGGCATTGGAGATGCCAGGGGTGATGTTTCACCTGTGACTTTTGAGCCTTCTCTTAAGAATTACCTCCTCTGGTGTCGTAGGTAGCTGACACTACTTGCAGTGCCTTCTCTGTGATACCTCCAATTTTGAATTTCTTGAAAACAGTATTCCTGCCCTTTGCCACTGCAGCTGGAATTCTAATGGTCATGCAAGCCTCTATTTTTCTATAGTAAAGCTCTTCATATTCTAATACCTATAGTGGTTAATAGTGATTATTCTTTGCTTGACAAACAACAGGCAAAGATTATTCTTTGCTCTGATTAAACTCTGATAAAATAAGCTGAATGTTGACTGCTTGACCAGTTTGTGGCATGGAATAATTTTTAGTTTCTGATTTTAGTTATTCATACTGGAAAATGTGCACATTACTAGCTAGTGGATGTGCTTAGTTGCTGGGCCAGGTGAAAATCTCAGACTGGCTTTGTTGCATTGTGATTGTGGTCTTATATGCATAGCTCTTAAAAGAGATAAAACTTTGCTGCTTGGTGCAGAATGGTCCTCAACTAAAAAATAATAGCTCCTGACCAAATGTGGAAGTAAAATGAATGTAAATAGATATAAGAAAATAAGAATTCTGTATCATTCATTTTTTTGGTTTTTACTATAGAACAAACAATGTCAAAACCTGTGGCTTATAGCAAACATTTTTCTTGTTCACAAGTCTATAGGCCAGCTGTGACTTTGCTGGGCTCAGCTGAAAAATTGACGGGGTTGGCTTTAAGTTGTGAGATGTGTTCAGACCAATCCCACATGTCTCTTCATTCTCTGTGGACTAGCAGCCCTCCTCTGAGGCAGGCTCTTCTCACAGCAAATCATGGGAGTCTTACAGGGCAAGGAAAAACAGGCAGGGCATTTATAGCTGCTGTTCCTGTCATGTCTGTCAACTTTCCATTAGTTAAAGCAAGTCATGTGATCTGTTTTATCAATTACATCATTGATAAAATAGGGCAGTCTACTGTGTCCACATTTGGAGGCTTTCTAAAGTGACTGGGGGAAAGGATATGACTATATAGTATTATTATAGGGAAGGGGTAAAGAATTGGGAACCAAGATGTAATCTACCACGTATTCTGATCCCAAACAGATAACTTTATAGACAAGGCAAGGTAGAATGCCCATTCAGGTCAGGGTTTCTTTGTGTATTGCGGACCTAATAATCCAATACTCTAGAGAACAAAGATCAAGCAACTCATGAAACTGTTTCTAGGTAAAAGATACTTGGCAAGTGGGATTCAAGTGAAAGTAGGTGTGTGAGGAGCATCATAGGGAATTTTCAATACAAATGTGATTTGGAAGGAATCTAGAAGCCAATATCCTACTCAGCTGTATATTCCTAGTGGCTAGGCCATAATGTGTACTTGATAGATGTGTATTTGGGAAGTGGATTCCTTAAGTAGCTATAGTTGTTGACTAGTGAGTTGTGATGAGAAGGGTCTGAAGCCAAACATAGGTCTGCGATTGATCAGTGACGTCTGCAGCAGGATGTCCAGCCTGTTTTCTTCTCTGCCATTCCCTGGAAGAAGAGTTGTGTTGGGCTGCACATTAAATACACGAACACTAATGAAAGCTGATGAAGAAAAAAAGGTCTATGCATACTTTTTGTGATATCTGACACCACAGACAAACAAAAGTCCTCAAATAACCTGTATGTAGCCTGCAGCCTGCAAGGTGGACACCCTTGAGAGACACAGAGGAGCCACAACATTTATCATTTCTGCATCACTAAATTTCCCCTTAGATGAGTTATGTTTCTTTTATCTTTAATACCTATTAACTCTGAGGTCTGACAACTAAGTTGGTGAACTATTTTTAGAAAAAGTGCTACATACCTCATTGCTGAGTATCACTATGGTCACCTTCAAAGTACTCCCCTTAGGAAACTATGCCCTGGCACCATCACCTAGTCCACTGTTCAAAGCAATTTTGGACTTGTTTTTCTGGAATGGCTATCAGAACTATCATCATATTATCCTTAATGTCCTAAGTGTCATCAAAATGTCCTCTTTTCAATATATCCTTATTTTGGGGTAAAGAAAAAAGTGATTGGGGGCCAGATCAGGTGAGCAAGAAGAGTGTTGCAAGGCAATTATTTGTTTACTGGCTGAAAACTCCTTCACAGCACCGTGTGAGCTCTTTGCCTTTGTTCACTGGTGAGTTCCTTCAGGACCATTTTTGCACACATCTTCCTCATGCCAAGAGTTTCCTAATTGTTCCTCTGCCAATGTTTACTTGATCTGCCATGCTTCTCTTAATCAACTGACAATTTTGACACATAATGCAAGGAATTTTTGCCATATTTTTGTAAGTTCTGCTCACCACTAGCACCCTGACCTCTCATCAGTGATGGTTTCTCTCCCCTCAGAAAAATGTTTAATCCTTTTGTATATCACCATGGCATTATCCACATAAACTTGGACTTCCACTCTTGCTAAGTTTAATGAGAAATTTAATGTTTGTTCATTGCTCTAATACAAGCTCTAACGTTCTTGCGATGGCACATAAAAATATGCAACGACATTAGTAAATGCCATTCAGCAAGACACTGCCACATGTAAACATGAACACGACTGTGAGACAATGATATATACCAAGGTTATGAAACCTTGCTGAGTTTGTATGGTGCTGCCAATGTAAGCATGTGGTGGCAAGTTCATGAACTTAATTGTTAGACTTCATATGACTGAGATTCCTTGAAGAGAAAGCCTCAAAATTATCTGTGAATATCATGCAGTACCTATCATAAAGAGAAAAGCAGAGTTTCTTAATTCAATGAAGTGGTTCAGCACATACTTTTTGAGATCATATAGAGCAAAATTCAGCTTCCACTGGTAACTTCAGGGCCTTACTCATATACCTTTAGCATTTTCCATTTCCTTTCTCCTTATAGGATTTTGAATTAAATGAGATGATATATGCAAAGCTCTTAGCATAGTACTTGGCACATCAAAAATCCTGCTATGTTATTGATAAATATTGTATGAATTTAATTGTAGTCTTCATTGTTGGAAAGTTGAAATGGATTTACAGATCAGAAAGGGTAGAAAAGGCTTGGCCCTTGTAGCTCAGTGGCTAGGGTGCCGGCCAAATATACTAGGACTGGTGGGTTGGAACCTGACCCATGGCCTGCCAAACATCAGACATTGTGGTGGTGCCTGTTGTCCCAGATACTTGGGAGGCTGAGGCAAGAAAATTGCTTATGCCCAAGAGTTGGAGGTTGCTTTGAGCTGTGATGCCATGGCACTCTACTGAGGGTGCCAGAGGGAGAGTCTGTCTCAAAAATAGAAAGGATAGAAAATATGGCTACATGATAATATTATAGAGCTGGTGTCAGTCCTTCGCCTTTGAGTTGGAGTCTCTGATAAAGGTTATTCTCAGTGCTAAGGCAAAAAAGAAAACAAACAACAACAACAACAACAACAAATCAAAACAGCAACATATTCTTTGGAATGCCCAGTTTAGCCTGGGAGCGAAGAACAGGCTCACTTAATCACCATGGTAACATTTTCTACCCTCCACTCTGTTCTTGGTTTTTTTTTTTTTCTCCTCCGCTCACTTAAGCTGGCTGAAAAAATGAAAGTGGAGAAATTCTCCCTTAAGTAATCAAACATGCCAATTAGTAAAGAAAGACTTCCAGGTCCCAGGAGTTGGGTGGCAATTTGTAAGCACCAGTGGTATCAGGGTACATGTGGTGTTGCTGGAAGCCTGGCATCCTCTGAGAAGGCCAGTTTGATTGTTATCCAATTCATTTGCATGAATGCCTGGCCTGCTGAGTCTGGTTTTCCTCTGTGGACACTCAGGGAGAGCAAAGCAGAGAAAGCTAAGCACCTATCATATTGATTTTAATCTAATGTTTGCAGAGTGTGGTTTCCATTAAATAGAAGCCACTTGTGGCAGGATGAGAACTACTCAGGAATCCTCTTGGTATAAAGTATTATGCTTGACCAGGTGACTGGAGCCTGAGAGATGGGTTCAAATTTTGGCTCCATCAGTCAAAGGGAAATGAAGATGGTATTGACTCTCTCATATAGTTATTGTAAGAATTATGTCACTGTCTTTCTTGTAATCCTCTAGCAGCAGTTCTCTACCTGTGGGTCGCAACCCCTTTGTAACAATGAAAATACATCGTGGCATTAGGAAGGTTGAGAACCACTGCTCTAGTGGTTGGTCACTGAACTTTGAATAAAATCCTGTCTTCTTATCCTGGGTTATGTATTTCTCTGTCATCTGGTACCACTATTACCTACCACTGTCCCTTTTGCAGATAATGATCTGAACACCCCTATCTTTACCAAACTTCTTCCAGTTTGTCAAGGCTTTTGTACCTGCTGTTCTCTCTGCCTTGAATGTTCTTCACCACAATTTCTATGTACTTTCTTGTCAAAACTGTCTCAGCTAAATTTTTCATGTCAACCACCCTCATGAGTGTTACTATTGTCATCATCACCATTACAAGCATAATGCCCACTACCATCAACTACCACCACCACCACCTTCACCACCATCATCACCATTATCATCATCATTAACATTTATTAAGTACTTATTATGTGTCCAGAACTATTCTTTAGCATTATTTGCCTACTAACTCATTTAATCTTCATGCCAACCATATAAGTGGGTTAAATTATCATCCCTATGTTGTAGATGAGGAAACTGAGGCATGAGATGGTTCAGTAATTTGCACAAGGTCACACAACTAAGAAGGGACAGAGCAAGGATATGAATCTAAGCAAATACTAAAAGGTAGTATTTAATCATTGTGACTTTCCAGTTTCTTAAAATTATCCATTCACATCAATCAGTTTAAATTCTTTGCATAGCAATTCTCTCTGATATTTTTTCTTGTTTAATTTATTTTGTGGTTTACTTTGTCTCTACTCCCATTTCATATAATCAGTGAAATGAACTAGACTGTTTTGCTCACTTCTACATTCTCAGTGACTTTAAGGAAAGCCTGACATTTAACATGTGTTCAATAAATATTGGTTGAATGAATGAATGTTATAAATCTAATATCAAGCTTAAGCTTGGGAAATAACTGGATTTTAATACATGTTGCTTTTCTTTACCTTTACAACCTTCGTTGCAGATGAAATGACTCCAGTTTTGACTATGACGGAGCCCTCAAATTTTTAGTACTACATTTTCTTCATTCTCTTTCCCAGGGTTTATTATTATTATAGAATTCTCTAATGTTCCCTTCAGCCAGTGAATTTTTTTTTGAGTCTCTGTATCTTACTCTCCATGTCAGTAGCCTTAATTTTAATACATCTTCAAGTTTAGACTGGAGAAATCCAAAGTAGGTTTTAATTAGGAAAAGTTTGGAAACACTTTTGTACTTTGGCAAATTCAAACTCCTCTGCATGAATTTAGTGCTCTGCACAAAATGATCTGAATCAGAAGATAATTCTTTCTTTTCTTTTGTATTTCAGGTGCAAAGAGTTAAGTATGATCATCGCTTTATGGAATATCATTGCCAGAGGTATGCACAAGGCCCATTTTCATTAGTATTTAATTTACTCATTTTCTTTATCCCTTTCTTTGTGTTGACATTTTGATTTCTTCCCCGCAGACAGCGATTCTAATGTTCTCAATATATGTGTTTAATGTGTTATCTTGTGTTGGTGTGACTCAACACAAAATGAATAGCACTTAGTCAATTCACATTGAATTGAGGGACCCAGGGAGGCCAACACCAGCAAGCACTCTGCAAGGAAAAACACGAGTGTGGCCCCCCAGTGTTCCTCACTGGCTTTTATTGAAATCACAGGCATGAGAAAATACCATACAGCAGAAAGCTTCAAAGAGAGAGTAAAGGTTAAAAATTAAGTGGTTTTTCTTTAACTGCATAATTAAACTCCCAGCACATCCTATTTACTGCACTTCTGTCTTGCCTTAATCTTATAACTGCTAATATATGATTTAGGGCTGGGACAGTAAGCTCTGGCTAGTGAGTATTGTTTTTAAAACTCATATTCAGCTGTGATTCTTGACTTTTGTCCAGATTACTGTTCCTAGTGCCTAGCCCTTTAAACCCTATGCTCTATCTTACAATCTTATAAAACATGCATTCTTGCTTTAAAGTTTTGTTATATTAACTTATGGAAATGGCTTTGTATTATATGTCACTCTGTTTCTGACTTTTTAAAAATTATCAATACTATGGCATAAGATCTGTCCTTGTGGCTATGTGTCATCTAGTTGAATGCTTCTGCTGCAAAGGCCTCTGTGGTGTGTGCCTACCAAATTCTACTTACTCATTGAAAAATTTCTTGTTAATTGCTTCTTAGTACTAGGGCACTGTCCTATGAAATGGAGATTTAGCAGTGAACAAGATAGGCAAGGTTCTCATTCTCGTGAAGCTCAGATTTTAGAGGGGGTAGATGGATAATAAGCAAATGTATAAATAAGAGATATATTTTCAGGGCACATTCCCTTTAAGAGATGAATTTGATCTAAGCTCCAAGTAACACAAAATAGTCAGTTGTACAAACATCAGGGGTGTGAGAGGATCCTCAGCTAGATGAGCAAGTGCTGATGCCCTTTGGTAGATATAAACTTGATCTATTCACGAAACAGCAAGAAGATGAGAGTAATAGAGCACAGTTGGCCAGAGTGGGGCAGTAGGAAAAGATGAGACGGGAGAGGCTGAGCCAGGAGAGACGGGACATGCCAGCAGGTTAGGTTTGTTCTAAGTAAATAGAAAACCTATGGAATGTTTTAAGTAGATATTACAGAATTTATGTTATGTAGATATCTCTGTTCTCTCTTACTTTAGTAGGTTTTAGAGGTGGGGAGATCTGGATTTGGAGTCTCTGTGTGTATAGGGAGATTTATTACTCTATCCCCTCCCCTAGTACAGTTGTTCCTGGCATTGGCGCAGAATCATATATGCTCTATGTCATTACGTTAGGTTTAAGAGAACTACATGATACCACATAATCATTCAAAATGAGTAACCCTGGACTCAAATACTTTTGAATTAGGGATCAGCCCCAGATTCATCCAGAGTGCGGTGAAAACAAAGCCTGATGCTATAGAATCTGAAGCTTCTCTCATCACTGAGGTGCACCAATAGCCCATTACCAGAAGATGATGACTCCTTCCTGAGCAGAGACATGCCACAGAAGAGTTGGGTGGAGATGCATGGAGAGCTGGTTGTTTCTCTGATAGCTATGTAGACGTGCAGTTTGCGTTGTTTAGTTAGTTAAGGTAAAACTTCAAATCACTAGATCATCCCATTGACTATTCTAAATAGTTTCTTCTGGGCATAATACCATATGGCCACACCTATTTTTAAGGTTTAGTATTCATCTTTAATTGAGTCTAAGTCATCCTTTAACATTAGGTAACAAGTGGTGCAGTTGTACTGGAATATTTCCTTACTGGAGTCCTCAACCTGGCCCACTTCCCCTGCTGTCTGTTGTCCTAGAGTAGTGGGCACTTGATCAGTGCAGTCTTCAATTGCACATTTTCCTGTCTTCAGCCTTGGAGTAGCCAGTCCTCCAGTTTGTTTCTCCACATCATAACCTCTCAAGTGGTTAATGGCTCGTAAACAAGTAATGAGCTCTCAGTGTACATTTAAAGGAGTCCATGGTGAGTAATCCTTTGTGTTGTGAATAATCACCCAGTAATTTATTTCTTTACCAGTATAGATCTGGAGGTTTTCATTAAAGAATGTCCTTGTAGCTGTATTAAGGAGAATTAAAAGAGTGTTTTTGGAAACTATTTAGCTAGGGAGAGAGAAATAAAAAGGATAGTCAAGGTGAGTGATGTGAAATAATGGGATGTATAAAACTTTAGTTGAGGGGAGGGTTTTTGTAAACCTAAAGGAATGAATATCTTCCAGATAGCATTTTGGGAGAAAAAATATTGGGGAAAAAGATATTTAAGTAGAAATACTCACACCATCCATTCAATCTGCATGTAGACTTCATGTTTGCCATACAGAAATTTAGTTGTGCAAAAGGGTATGACAAGCAAACTGTCAAAATGCTTCACATATGAGCACACATGGGACCAGCTACATAATTTGTGGGGCTCAGTGCACAATGAAAATGCAAGCCCTTTTTGCACAAATTATTAAGAATTTCAAAACAGTGATTGTGGAGCAGTAGACCAGGAACAGGGCCTTTGATGAGTGGAGCGTTACACAAAACACATGCCATGAAATTGGCCCTGAGCACAGAGTTGCTTTTTTTTTTTGGCAGTTTGTAGAAGATGCAGTCAATGTGAAGAGATAAAAAGAATATGGACCATGCAATGGGGAAGACCTGGATTTTAGTCATAAGTATCTTCAATTAAGCTTTGTGGCTAGTCACATAACCTTGCTGAGCTTCAATACCCTTGTCTTATAAAATGGAGATGTTGCTTGTTAGCTTGTAGTATTCCTGAAAGGATTAGTGAGACATCATGTGCAGTGTCTTGTAAGGAGTGTTCAGTAAATAGCAGCTATGATGATGGTGGAACAAGGTCAAAAGCTGGAACTCTGGAATGACTACCATCTTTGTTTTCTAGTGACAGTTTCTTCAATAGACCTTAAGGCATTATAGAATTTAAGCTTTTTTTAAAGACTAATTCCAGGGTAGAGCTCCTGGTACTTATAGAGAGTTCCAGCAGAGGACAACAGAGTTGAATCTCATTAGGCTTTTCTCTTCTTGAGATGCTTGTAATCTAGTCAGTGAGTTAAGGCTTCTCTGTAATGTAGAATAAGATAAGTGATGCAGGAGAGGTACTTGACCACATAGTGAAACAACTTAAAGAAAAATAAAGCCACATATGGTTAGGGAATTACTACTTGATTGGGGTGGTCCCTTTATTGCTGCAGAAGATGAAATCATTAAAGTTGAAGAAATAAAGGCTTCCACAAATTATAAATTAAAATGTCTTTGTAAGCATCATTAGATTGTCAGATAAACACTTAGCTTGGTGGCCTCAATAAGCCATGCTTTGCAGTGTTCATGGACCCTTCTCCTTGAATCTCTATGACTTTGTGAATTGCTTTGCTCATTTAACATGGTGGAAGTAACATAATGCCAGTTCCAATCCCAAACCTTACGAAGTCCAAGAAGCTTTTACACTTGCACAATTAGGGCCTTGAACTACAGTTCTGGAGAGATCATGTGGAGAGGTTACAAAGAGAGTCTGAAAATACCTGGATGAGAACTAAGGGCCCACTTGACAGTGAGAACTGTGACCCAGATATCTGATCCAAGTGAAGCTCTTCCAGCCATTCCCCAGATATTCGACCCAGGGTAGCTGAGGCACTTACCCTGGCTTATGACTCTAAATACTACTCATCTACTGAGGACCTTTAAAGTCATTCCTTAGGGGAGTGTGATTTCGGATTCATATACCTAGCAGCTATCCTGAAAATTCCATTTGCATTTCTAATAATTACCTCAAATATGGCCAAGACAGGACTTTCATTTCTTATCTCCTCCACCTTCACCAGGAACTCAAGACACATTTAGATACATGAGAGCATACTTACCTGGGTGTTTCTATTGTTCTCTTCCTGAAATGATTCTAACTGATCTAGTCTGCTATTATTTATTTATTTTTTACATCTAGCTTCTGACCTGTATTAGTGACTCTTATCACTATCTTTTATATGTGTTTTGACTTGGATGGCCTTCCCTTTTGGATAGTTCTAGAATGGCAAACCAAGAGTAATTTTGTTATTGAAATGAATGACATGAATAATCTGAAGACAGAATGGTCATGCCCCTCTGAAATCAGGTCACCAAGTAACCGTTTTAGCTGATTTACCATTGCTATGAGCTCATTTGTGATCACATGCTGTGAAGTCCTGTTTCCTCTTTCAGAAGCCTGATGGCAGCCAGGCTCAATCATTACAACCCCAGCAAGGACTCAGCTGTGGAGAGGCATGGATGATATTGCTGTCAAAGGAGAGACGCCTAATCTCATTGTCTTTTCTTTCATTCTCAGAGTCTGAGGACTGTATAAACCTGACTAGAACAACTACATGCTTTGTTTTGTACATAGGCATATTTTGCAGTAGACCTGTGACTGTGGTCTTCTAGGATTCAGATACTATCCTCTTCCAGGGAAAAGTGGCATATGTTGACCAGTCAGATTAGGGATTCTTTCATGTTAGCAAGTGGCGTTGATGCTACAATTTGGGAGGGCAGTTTTTATAAAAGATATCACCTGGCAAGGCTAACCTATGCAGGGATCACTGATCTATGGGTGATAATAAAATATAATAAAATGTTAACTTTTTTCTTTGTTCCAAAGTTGTAAATTTCAAATCCCTCCCTCCTTGAATCCCCGTTACCCCTCCCAGTCTGACTGTGGCTCTGTCAGACACTTTATGGTAAACAGATTGCTCTGGAGAGAAGAAATGAATAACTGCTCAGCTGTGGGGAAAGGAAGAATACAATCTCATTGTTCATTGCATATCAAAAGTAGCGTTTCCCTCTTAGCCTGGAATTTTCTGGCAACTGAAGTAAATTCTTGAATTATGAGAGAGGTCCTTGAAAATGTGTGGCTTTAAGATGTCAAAGATATGGATGCTTTTTTTTTTCATTGTCCTTTTTGATTCCATATATAAGTGAGATCATGCAGTATTTTTCTTTCTATATCTGGCTTATTTCACATCATGTCCTCTAGGTTCATCTATGTTGTGACAAATGGCAGAATGTTCTTCGCAAAAGCTGGATAATATTCTAGGTGTGTATGAGGCCTGACAATTAAGTTCATTAACTCCTCCTAGGAAAAGTGCAACTACCTCATTGCTGCATATCACTACTGTCATCTTTGAAATACTCCCCTTGGCCATCTGGTGACTCTATTCCAACTTTTTGATGAATATATTCAGAGTCATCAAGATTACATAGCTAAGTGATGTGCAAATATTTATTTCTCTCATGCCATAGCTGATTTTTTTTTAACCAAACTACAGACAACAGATAAACTGAGTTTGTGTAACATATACTGTGTTAAGGTGTTGCAAGTTGCTTTTGGCCTTTGGTGATCTCCTGCACACCAATGAGGATGTGATGCTTGCCTCAGAGACTCAAAGGAAGGATATCAACTTGACCAGAGAAAGAATCTATCTAGTCACCAGCTTGGAATCTTCTGATTTATTATGAAGAATGGCAAGACATTCTTAATCTTGTATTTATAGCCTTGCTGCACTTTACCATGGAGTGACTGTTTTTAACTATTGACAACAACTTTATTTGTTGTGCTTTTTCTTTTGGTTTCTGCATTAAATAGGGTTTGCTTTTCGCTGCTTGTCCTAACAATCCCAAATAACAATAGTTTCATCCCATAGGGGTTCATTTCTCTTTCTTACCAAAAATGCCTTAGTGGATTCAGTTGTTTCATAAAGTTGTCATGGACTCAGACTCCTTCTTCTCTCTCTCTTTCTCCCTTTCTTTTTGTGCTTTCCTCTGAAAATGCTGTTTTAAAAACTTGACAAAAATTGTACACATTTATGGTATACAACATGATGTTTTGATATATGTATACAATGTGGAATGGCTAAAGCAAGCCAGACAACATATATGTTATCTCACATACGTAATATTTTCTTTTGAAGTGAGAACATGGAAACTTTCTCTTTTAACTCTGCCATATCTCTAGTGTGGTTTTCCTTTTCAAGGCCACAAAATAGCTCCTGTATCTTTCAGGCATCATGTTCATATTCCAGATGAGAAAAGGTGGGTAGGAAAAATGGAAATGGGAAATCAACAGATTGTTTCAACATTCCAAATAATTCTGTCTTTTTAAAAAAATTACTTATCTAAGTGGCCTGGGGAGAGACATAGGCCATCTCGGTGTGCTGCAGGATCTTTGAAGATTGCATATTTTAACTAGAGACATTGCTGCTTCATACCAAATAGAGTTCTATTAGTAAGGAATACTAGGAGAGTGGATGCTGCATAGGTAATGACTGGTGCTTCGGGTGGGCGACGTCCATACATACTCTTATTTCCAGACATAGGTCAACACCCTCCAAGTTTCATTCCATTAGAACATTCAGCTCAAAGTCCCAAATCAGGTTTTTTAAGCTGCCATAATGAAGAAATTTAATGATTTTTTTGTCTATCTCCTACACACGCAAATATACAATGGAGAGGAGAAAAAAGGAAACAGAAATAAAACTATAATTCAGAACAGAGGAATTAGAAACATGGGAAGTCCAGAGCAACCGTCAGATCCTCTGGCTGAAGCACGATAGCTCCTTGCCCTTGCAGTGGACTCCAAGCCTTGGTAGTTGATCGGCATTCTTGGCCCTGCTCTTTGGAACCACAGTCGTTATCCCCAAGGCCCAATCTGAGGGGGGCATTGAGAAGGTTGTCACTCCATGGAGCTGTCTTGCTTTCACATCCTGCTTTAGTTGATGGAAGCCAAGGGACTTAGGATTAGGGGTTGAAAACCATAGACCTTTGGTGGAGTTGTTTAGGCAAAATTTCCCTCAAAATTCTTGTCAGGCATACAGCCTATGATTCATTACCTGTGAAAGTAATAACAGCAGGTATCTTGCTTAAATGTTGTTTTGAAGCCTGAAGATTTTTCCATTTACATATTGATCACTATCCTGCCTGTTAGCTTAATGGTTTCTGTTTTGAGGCAATTCAGAACAGCAGGGTTTGGTGGCAAGACATCCTCCTGATCCCCTCATTGCAAGCAGGTCAGCCTCCTTTACCTGGCAGAGAATTATTAATGGAAGGTGTTTGGGAAAAGTATGCAGATTTGTGGCTGTCTCTTTTAGCAGTTTTACTTTGGAGTTATTAAAGAGCCTGGCTTTTTAAACTGCAAGACTTCACATTGTGTCACCTTCCCACTTAAATTGCAAGTGGGTGGCAGAGAGCCTTTCCCTTAACAAATTGGAATTTCTTTTCCTTTTTCCTGTTGTTAATACCTCCAGGCTAATTTTGTGTCTCCTTTAGATGTTGTTGAAAGTGGCAAGAAAGACCCTGAATACACTTCTCAATTGGACACATCGAGTTGTTTGTGTCCTTTCCTACTTCCCAGACCCTCAGTTGCCATCCCAACATCAGCCTCCTCCACGGTCAACCAACCACATGCCAAGAGTCTCTGAGTCCTCCTGACATTTCATATCAGCTTGAAATGCCACATCGTAGGGTGTGACATGTGGCTTTCTGGGTGACTGCTAAAGGGACTGTATGATGTATCTAGAAAAATGGGAGAGTTAACTTTTCAGGAGATGAATTTTGTCCAGTGGGAAACAGGATGCAGTGGAGGGAAAAGCACGCCCTCCCTCTCCTTCCTCCTTCCAGTGGAAGCCTCTGAGCCGCAGTTCCTTCCTGCAGCCTGACTGGGGAGGCCACGTTGTTTAGTAGATAAGAAGGCTAGATACCGCAGGTGACTGCTCATACTGCAGTCATTGCCATGGAAATGGGATACTTTGGTGGCTTCCCAAGCTTCTCCTTTCTCTTTTCCTTCACTCTGCACCGGGATTCTACTTCTCAAATAAAGCAGTAGTACCTAATTTCTGTCTGATTTTGTTTTCTAGTGAAGCTGAGATAATACCCCACATTGTGACTTTTTCTTACCATTTCTCATAAAACTAAAGGCAGCTGATCTGCAGCCAAAGGTGAAGCAGTCAGAAGTTTGATGAAATGGTTTGCAATTGCATACCAAGGATCATTGGTTTTCTAGCCAGTCAAATCTGGTCTCTCACTTTCAAAAGACCTATTAAGCCTCCCCTCAGCCACAGGACTGGCTATATAATTTGCAGGCATGTCTTGTTCAAAAAATGGGAAAAAGTGCTTTTAAAAGTATTAAAATATAAGGACTTTGTCTTTCTTCTATGATCTTTATCTTGACCTATGCGATGCTGGCTTTCAAGGCAAATATAAGAACTTTTAGCTTGTTTTATGGAATCACTGGAAGGACACAGTTTGGATTTCATTGCTTGTACATTCTTTTGTATTTTCTTCTTGCCAGAAGAGTGGAA
The DNA here is from genome assembly GCA_963575145.1 of Galago senegalensis. NCBI lineage: Eukaryota > Metazoa > Chordata > Mammalia > Primates > Galagidae > Galago > Galago senegalensis. The sequence continues at coordinate 7,663 of CAUYTI010073992.1, read as the reverse complement.
ATGCACAGCAGTAGCGATTCACCTGTTTTTCTTTTACTTCTATGTCTGTCCGTGCTCTGTCTCTTTGTCTTACCAGAAGACTGTAGGAAAAGGAGCTCTGGGTTGTCCTGTGCCTCCTTTTCATTCTCTATGCTAGTTATATCCTGTTACTGTAGACAGGATGGCTTAAACAACAGGAACTAATTTTCTCACAATTCTGGAGGCTGCAAGTCTGAGACCGGGTTGCTAGTGCCATAGGGTTCTGATCTGGGCTTGTGGGACAGCCACCATTTTACTGTAGCCTTACGTGGTGGAGGGAAAGAAAGAACTCTTCTTTTCCTCTTCTCAGAAGGGCACAGTCCTGTTGGTTAGGAACCACACCCCCATACTTAATTTATCCTTAATTACTTCTTTTTTTTTTTTTTTTTTGAGACAGAGCCTCAAGCTGTCCCCCTGGGTAGAGTGCTGTGGCATTACAGCTCACAGCAACCTCTAACTCCTGGGCTCAAGCGAGTCTCTTGCCTCTGCCTCCCAAGTAGCCCGCCACAACGCCCGGCTATTTTTTTGGTTGCAGCCATCATTGTTGTTTGGCGGGTCCGGGCTGGGGATTCGAACCCACCACCTTAGGTGTACGTGGCTGGCGCCTTAGCCGGTTGAGCTATAGGCACCGAGCCATCCTTAATTACTTCTTAAAGAGCATTTCTCCACACACAATCACATTGGAGGTTAGAGCTTCAACATAGGAATTTTGAGGGCACACAGTTCAGTCCATAGTTTTCTACGTTGCCATTTTCATCATAAGTGGTTCGTTGTTACATGAAAGTCACATGAATAAGGCAGGATATGATAGCGTTCCTCAGTCACTCATTTTCATTGCCATTACCTTTTTTTCTGTATTCAAAGCAAATTCTGGTTCAACTAGAGTAGCCCTTTGGGGCTACCATTGTCTTTCCCCCTAACTGGCTTATTTGATGGTGGTTATAACGCATTTAACTTATGCCTCTTGCTTGTCTCCTTGTGTTATTGGTCCACTGGAATCCTGCGCTCATGGGGCATTGTGAACACTCTGTACAAATGAATAGCAAGGAAGAGCACATCTTGTCTAACTCCTTTGCTCATTGGACTTCCCTTACAAAACATAAGCTTAAATTTTAAATTATTAAAAATTTCAAGACAACTTTCACAAAACATCAAAGTAAACATAGATCCCTTTGGAGCCTTCATGAAGATAGTCCTGCTCAACCAAATTGAACAAAGCCAAATTTTAGTATCTGCTGCACAATTTTTTTGGTACCAATTATGTTTGGCTGCATATGACAGAAAACCCTAACTAAAAGTTGCTTAAACATGGAGGAATTCTTAGATAATAGAAAGTGTAGGGTGGGTAGTTCAACCTAGTGTGATGGCTCAACAAAATCATTATGAAATCAGTGTATTTCTATCACTTCAAGCCCCTGTTTCTAAACTTTCAACATCCTGGTGGCAAGATAGCTCTTGCTTTTCTAGGCATCAAAACTACATGCTAGGCAGGAAGCATGAAGAAAGAAAAAAATAAGAGGCAAAGGGTAAAGAAACTAGCTTGTGTCTCCTAAAAGATATTTATTTTATTTCAGAAGGCCTGATGGGCAACTTTGGCTTATCTTTTTTTTTTTTTTTTGGTCATGATTATGTTAATTGGCCAAACTTGGCTAGGATATTTTGTATTTTTAACAGACTCTCCCAATAAAGTTAGGATTCTATTGGCAAGGAAGAGGGGTAGGATGAATAATGGATAGGATACAAGTAGTGTCTATCTGTTAATAGCCTCCAAAGTTCAGGAGCATACAACAGCAACCACTTTATGATGATCATAGAATCTATGGGTTAGAAATTAAGATGGGGCACAATTTGTCTGGGTTGCCTTGGCTCCACACTGTCTGGGTCTCAGCTGGGAAGACTGAAATATCTGGGTGTGACTCAAACAGCCAGAAGCTGGAACTCCCTGGTGTTCCCACTTGGAATGAAAAAAGCTGGCCTTCCTCATCTAGGACTGTCAACTGGACAGAGAGCCAGTCTCAGTGTGGCTTGGACTTAGCATGGAAGCTGGATTCTGAGAGAAAAGGCTCTAAGAGGCTTGGCCACAAGCTCCATGACCTTTTCTGAACTAGCCTGTGAGTTCATGTATGTTACCAGTAATAAGTGAGTCGTTAAGGCCAGACCAGATTGAAGGGAAGGAGACCTCTGCCTCTTGATGAACAAGTGGGAAGGTCACATTGCAGGACAGCATGTGAGGGGGGAGGCATTGTTGTAGCATCTGCCACAGTTGGCTGTAGGGTTCAGGGATCAATGAGGCTGTTATAAAGATACATTATTGACTGTGCTTTCATGTGATTCTGATCTCTGGAGAGGAAAGCAGAGCTAGGTTGGAAATGTGGGTTTTCTATAGAAGTTTTTACCCGGTTTGAAAAATAAAATGTCTAATGTCTAACTCCTCTTTAGACTCTTGTTTTGTTTGTTCAAAAGCCCAAATTCTATCACTATTATATATAAAGGAATTCAATGTGTACTCCCTTAAATATATTATAGTAAAAGAAAATAAATATAGTAATACTCATTGTTTTTGGTTTGTACAGTTCAATGGGTTTTAACTTTTGGGTGGATTCTTGTTACCACTATCACTAACCCACAGAATTCTCTTGTACTGCTCTTAGACTTAGGCTCCTTCCCACTCCTACTTAAAAATTGCTTTGTTCAGTGGTCGTCAAAACCCTGGGAGGTACACAAGATGATCCAAAGGGAGAAAACAGAAAAGTAACAGAATCTTTACTTCTATTTGCTTTTTATCTTGTCTGTTTACATTTTGGTTTTGTTCATATTTTAAAGTGTACAAAATATATTAGCACTGTGGCATGCACTTAATTTATAAATAAATAAGCATGTATTGGGAAGTTTCTTCAAAAATTGATGACTGACAAAAATAAGTGATCAGAAAAGGTTTTAGACTCAGGCTGAACTGCCCACCTCAGACTTTTTATTATGTAAGAATTCCTCCATGTTTAAGCAACTTTTAGTTAGTTACCATGTCTATGCATGTCAGTTTGGGACCTACAGAGACAGAATTAAAAATGCAAAAGTATTTCTTTTAGAAGTCAAGGCCATAGAAGATAAATGAAGCAAGGAGCAGGAATAGGCTTAGAAAGTCTTCAGACCATGATGCAGGCCTGACAGTTGTGAATGGAGAGGAAAGAGGGAGCAGGGTTGAGTTGGGAGATCCTTAGACTACAGTACAACTCTGAGAAAAGTCTTTTCTAGCTCAGGGGGCAACTGTAGGCTTTGATTACTTGTTAGAGGAATTCTGCAATAAGCAGAAATCGCCAGATTCTATATACCCCACTGTGCTCATGGAGAGCATGCCATTGGTCCAAACCCTCAGCAGATCATAGAGGCACTGCTGCCGGGGTCTGTTAGTTAACTGCACTTTTCACAGTAGGTTTCTTTTGAAAGGAGAGCTGAGTAGTGCATTTCTATGGCTGCTATGCCTTGTCTTTGGCAACCAGTCCCCTTGTCAGCTTTGGTGGGTATTTTTATAAGGAGCACGCAACTGGGCCCCTGTTCCTCTTCCAGATTAATTCAGTGAGCTCCTTAGTAAAGAAGCATGGAACAATTTTGTTCCCTAGTGATCCTGATCTTAAGGAATGTTATTAATTGCTAAGGCAAAATTCATGGCCATTAACTTTTATTAATGAAATAAGTTTTGTGCATAAGTGTGGTTTGGAATCGTTGTGGGTAGAGATTCTGACTATGAATGCAAATCAACAAAGGTAGGGTGTGACTGATATTAGTAGTTAGTAACTTCTGTGATGGGAGTTCAGGGCCAAAGACAGTAAAGGGATGGAGATACATGTGCTGTGGGGAACAGGGGTACGGAGGCATCTGAGGTCACCTGGAAGTGTTTAAGTTCTTAGGAGATAAGCAACTGGGAAGAGGGTTAGAGTGGGGGTTAGTGTTAGAGCCTTGCAGGTGGACTAAGCCTGTGGAAGAGTACAAATAACCTGGGTTGTAGATTAGGAATAAGGGCATATATTTCACCTCTACCCAGAAACCATCCCTCTATGGATCCAGATAAACTCTCCCTGTTGCAGCTGTTCCTAAAAGTTGCTGCCTACAAGGTGGACTGTTAGTTCCTCATCCCTCTGCTTTGACTTTCTTTTTATCTATTCTTTTCCTTGCAATCAATGGCCAAGTTATTACTTCTTCTTCTCTCTTTCTCTAGATGCCATTACTGATTCTCTAGAGCAGCATAGGCTTGACCTAATGGTGACCAGGAGTCTCCAACCAGCTTTCTGACTTTGCTTGAGAAATGTATGGATTTTTCAAGTAGTGTGCAATAAGTCACCAGGGTGGCACTGGAAAGGAAAAAAGAAGGGTAGAAAATAAATTGAATTTGAATGGTGGTAAAACAAATGTCATGTTAACTCAGGCATTCAATATATAGAAGAAGTTGTCTGATTCTTTGGTAATTAAACTTTAAAGAGAGGCCTATCTAGCCCCAAGTAAACAAACATAATGATCCTTCTTCTACAATGGGACTTGTGCATGTGATTTCTCACTGAGACTTTCAGTTTTAAGCTGTCATTAAGTTCTTCACAGGAGAATTTGGTTCCTTTTTAATTTATCTTCTTGGGTTGGAAGAGAGTAAGAGTAATGTGGAGAAAGGAATGTTAGTGTTTGTGGTGAGAATGGAGGGGTCTGAACGAGGCTGGGATGCTGCGAAAGGAAAAGATGTTGTAGAATTTGAGTTGCTAACAATCTCAGGTAGCATGTACTCCAACATCTCATTGAGTGGTTAGGGAAACAGAAGCGCATACAAGCTAAGAAGTAAAAATATGGAAAAGAAAGAAAACTAAGGTCAAAAGGACTAGGTTCAAGTACCAGCTATGACCTAGGAAAGTTGCTTTGATGCCTGAACTCTTGCCCTGAGACCTGGCCATCCTGGACCTTAGAGGCAATGTGGAATGCTCAAAGGCCAAATAGGACTTCCAGAATCTTAGGCAAAATTCTCAACACTCATTGGCATTTTGGACATAAACACAGATGCAGGTTAAATCTCATCTTATGTTGCTCTGCATCCCTTGTAGTCTGGCCTTTCTGATCTCTATAACAACCCTCATCTTCCACCACATACCTATAATGAGAGCCAATATGCAGATTCAGTCTTTATTCCTGTTCTGGAAATGCTTCTGTGGATGTTCTCATTGGGTGACTCTTGGATATTGACATACATGGGTCAATTAGCATTTGAAAGCTTCCATCTGGACTTCCATCTTGACTTTAAAATTGTAAGTTCTTCCCCCACGCCTCACACCAATAGATAGGCCTACTTAGCACATATACAGATGGCAACAATATTACATTGGATTATCTAACTCTAACATTATAAAGATCAGAACTTAACATGAAAGAATAAAAACATATTAGAGTGATAATAGCACCCAAGAAACAGAGAAAGAGGGACCCCAGGCTAGTATAGCATGGCTGTGGATCTCTGCCCAAAAAGGCAGACTGTGACCGCTGCTCCTCTCAGTCACATGACAGTCCTCAGAGATTTAAACTTCTTCCAACACATGTAAACTCTTACAGTTACACTTCTTTATTTACCAGATGGCAGGCACATCTATCTTAACTCTTAGGGCTCTTGGGAGGATTAAATTAAATGATGGCTTTATATAGCTTCAAAATATTGTTGAAATATTAAGTGGTTGACTAGTAGTTAATAACACTTGAAGAGAATAGGGGATTCCTGTCTTTTCTCAAGGCTCTAGGGAGAAAGTTGTAAATAGTAGGTAGTGTTGAAGATAAATGATGTTTGAAAACAAAAGGAAGTCAGTGCTAGCACCTGTAACACCCTTCTTGGAAAGACAGTTAAAAATTTTAACATGTACTGTTATTCAAGACATAGGGCTCAGGAACAACAGGAGTCTATGGTCTAAACTAAGGGAAGACCTGATTTGCTTCTCCTCTTTCTCCCAAGTGAAGGCGAGGCAGGACTGACCACATAATAACCTAAAGGCTACGGCTTTTAAAGCATGAATTCTTGTAAATAAAGCTCAAACATTTCCTGAGACCAGGGAGCAGCAGAAAAACAAGTGCCTCAGAAATTGGCTTTGTTACTAATGCTTTTGTCCGAAGTAATATTTCTCTAGCTATCATTCAGAGAGTATCATATTTCATTTTTGTACTTCAGTCTCTAATTCTTTAGAGAAGACCATGAAAATCCATTTGCCATTCTGTGAGTTGGAACCCAGGACATTCTCATTATTATTATTATCATCATGGAAGATAAAGAAATCTGTCAATTTCACTATTTCCTGCTGCCTGCATAATAACTCAAACTCTGTCTTGGCCATCTACTTTAGGGGACAATATAATGACATTGCTGGGAATTACGTATATCTGCTCACTCAAAAGCCAGCAGCTCTTGGTTTAGCTTTAATAGGTCAAATTCTATTCAAAGAAGTTATGAGAAGATTGACTATTTCTTTTGGGAACTAGGGAATCTTATCTCTACAAAAGTAGGTCTAAAAAGTTCACTGCTCAGTGAGTACCAATTTTCTTCTAAGGAATGACATGAGCTTTTTGAATAGTATTCTATCTTATAAACCTTTAGCAAAGTATTTTCAGTTAAACAGTGACTCAAAGGCATTGCAAACAATGGTTCTAGTTCATGTTTTCTTACTTGGGAAGACTATGAGAGCACAGTTCCTGCATCCTGACTGTTCACATTAGTTCCAGAGGTTCATTCCATCTACACTCATTGACCACCATGTTCATGTGTTGGGTGTACAAAATAAGTAAGGTCTTGTCTTTGCACTTGAACATGTTTAGCAGGTCAGCAAGTGTGAACTCTTTTCTACTCTTCGGAAAGTACCCAGAGTTTCCATGAATACTTACATTTCTAGAATTCTTGTGTTAAAATGTAGCTGCTTGGTTAATGCCTTTGAGTGTCTTTTAAGCCAAGTATCCAGACTTGATTGTGTCTTTTTGTGTGCCATCTGGCTATCGCTATTGACTCCAGAGGACTTCAGTGAGTAACTAGTCCATGTAACATTACCTGATGAACACTACCAGAGATGTATGTACAAATACCAATGGATGCACAGAAAAGTTTGTTAACAGATGAAATAATAACCAATCCTTAAAAGGTGAGTTACATTTCCCAAGTAAAAATATGGATAAAGATATATAGGGAGTAAACAGCCTGTGTGAGAGGACAGAGGCATGAGAGAATGTGGCATATTTGGGCATTTCCATAGTTGGGCACTTCCCAACTCTGTTTTCCACCCCCACCCCCTTACCATAGAAACCCTTCTTCTGTGCCAGTTGCGTGCAGTTCAAAGTTGTTCTGATTTACTTATGGGTAATGACTTTTTAAGGGATCACGTTTATACTTAAAACTTTAGCCTATGGGGCCAGATGTGGTGGCTCACACCTATAATCCTTATCCTAGCACTCTGGGAGGCCAAGGCAGGTGGATCAATCACTAAGCCATGGCACTCTACCTAGGGCAACAGAGTGAGACTCTGTCTAAATAAATAAATAAATAAATAAATAAATAAATAGATTAGCCTGTGAATTGAAGCATCAAAGCAAGAAAAAATCAATAAACTTACCAAATTCTTCATGTAAAGTCTTTTCTAGTTAATGA
>CAUYTI010073990.1:0-23822 GCA_963575145.1 Galago senegalensis | reverse complement strand
AGTTTGTGATTGGGGGATTTAAGGCTCGCAGAGTTGCTGGGCATTTTTTGCTTGAGGAGTTTTTTAAAGCGGTTACTTTCGGCGCTGGTATGAGAAAGTAGGGAGGGGCTGGGAGCTGCCTCCAGGTCTTAGGGCCTGATATGCGGTTGGGAGTGCATGAGAAAGTAGGGAGGGGCTGGGAGTGTGTGTGGGAAAGTATCTATTGTCCTTGAGCTACATAACTTCATCTGGTTCCCCTAGTTCTGCCTTTTTATGGCTTTACATATTGTCCAATGGTAAGGAGAATCTAAAAATATTAAACTAAACAAATAAATAATGAAGCCTGTGTTGAAATAAACAGAGACTCTCGAGACCAAACTTTCTCCTTTATAAGTTGATGCACAGCAGGGATGATGGCCTGTACTTAGACCTAATCAGATTAGTTAATATCTCTTGAAAATTCTGGCAACCGGAATTACATAAGAACAATGTCAGCAACCCAGCAAATATTGAGAGAATTATTTACCTTAAGTCTAAGTTTATATCATCATTTATTACAACTTAACAGCACCGATAGACATTGCATTAGCAGTCAGTTAAAGTAGTTAAAGTTTATATTTGGCATCATATGTGGTGTTTAGTTATATCATCAATACAATTAGAAATTTAGTTTTGAGATTTAATTTGAAGGGTTTCCATTCATTCTTATTTAACTTGTTGTCATTAGATTTGGCTTCATTCTAGACTGGATGCTCCTTCAGTCATCCACTATATTCCCCATGTCACTACATTTAGCTATTTCAACCAACAGATTTTATCAGCATGACATTATTCCTGTCATATAATCAATGTATACATATTTGGGGGTGATTGTTAAGGGATGGCATCAGGGACATCAAATCTACATTGTTCCAAACAACAGTACAAATATTTAGGGCTTTCAGACTTAAGAGAGACATGGAATACAAAATGTGAAAGAGGAAAAAAGAGTTGTCTAGGACCATACATTGAATTTCAATGCATAAACACTAACAAATGCTGATTAGCACAAAGGAAAAAGAAAAAGAAAACAGATCTGTGCATAATTTTCCTGTTATTCACCACCACAGATAAGCAAAAAGTACTCACAGGATCTGCATGTAGCCTCAAAGACCACATATTGGACTCTCCTGAAAGAATCACATCAATAACAAAGTGTTAGTTTGCTAAGGTTGCAATAACAAAATACTTTAGACTGGGTGGCCAAAATGGCAAAAAATTTTTTTTTTGTCATTCGTGATATCAGTGGTCCAAAATCAAAGAGCCAGCAGAGTTGGTTTGCTCTGAGGCCTCTCACCTTGGCTTACAGACGGCAGCCCTCTTGCTTCCTCTTTATGTGGTCTGTGTCTTGTATGCGTCCTTGGTGTCTCTGTTTCCAGATTTCCTGTTATTAGAAAAGAAGTCAAATGGGATGAGGACATATCCTAATGGCTTTATTTTATCTGAATTACATCTTTAAAGGCCTTATCTTTCAATAGGTCACATTCTGAGGAGGTACTAGAGGACAGGCTAAGGGCTTAAACATATGAATTATGGATCGACACAATTCAGAACATAACAGGTATGGAGATTAATAACAAAATATGAAGCTGCAGAAATAAGAGAGAGAATTACAGAAAGAAGTGAGAGAAAAGAGGAGGGAAAGAGAGGGAGGAAAGGGAGAGAAGAGAAAGATAAGGAAGCAGAAGAGGGGAGAGAGAGATTGAGAATGAATAATGGCTTATAAACAGAGGCAAAAGACTGTGTACCTGAGACAAATCTACATGTTTGGCCGGGCACAGTGGCTCATACCTGTAATCTTAGCACTCTGGGAGGCCAAGGCAGAAAGATCCCTTTAGCTCAGGAGCTGGAGATTAGCCTGAGAAAGTGAGACCCTTGTCTGTACTAAAAATACAAAAAAAAAAAAAAAAAAAAAATAGGGCATTGTGGTGGGCACCTGTAGTCCCCAACACTTGGTAGGCTGAGACAGGAGGATCCCTTGAATCTAGGGGTTTGCTGTGAGGTGGGCAGATGCCATGACACTCTAGCCCAGACATCAAAGTGAGACTGTGTCTGAGAAAGTAAATAAATAAATTGACATCTTTTAGTTTTCTATTTTATAACCTCTCATAACACAACACATGAACAGGCTTGCTACATTCCCAAGGCCAAAGAGCAGCTCTCACCATACCTAGCTCATGTTTTTGGCCTCAGATAAAACAGAGTTAAAAATTCTCTGGATTTTCCTTTGAGTTTTAAAATATTCTGAAACTTTTCTAAAGAGATGCCATTTGAAAATATTATTAATGTCTGTATCCTCCTAAAATACCGAAGCTCACTCCTGATCTTAAGTCTTTCCATTGCCAAAACCAGCAAACAGTATTTGTTATACATGTATCTGATTTGAAATTTCTCTTTGAATGTCTTTTGTAGTCTCTTCTTGAAATTTACTTCTCCTCCATATCTTCCCATCCCATACCCTCCAGTTAATCTTCCCATCTCTGTGATGATTAACTCTTTTTTTTTTTTTTTTTTGAGACAGAGCCTCAAGCTGTCCCCATGGGTAGAGTGCTGTGACATTACAGCTCACAGCAACCTCCAACTCCTGGGCTCAAGTGAGTCTCCTGCCTCCACCTCCCAAGTAGCTGGGACCACAGGCGCCCGCCACAACCCCCGGCTATTTTTTTTTTGGTTGCAGCCGTCATTGTTGTTTGGCGGGTCCAGGCTGGGGATTCGAACCCGCCACCTTAGGTGTATGTGGCTGGCGCCTTAGCCGGTTGAGCTATAGGCGCTGAGCCTTCCACATATATTTCAACCACATTTGTTGTCAGATATCTATCCAGATTACACTTCAGGTAGAACTTTTGCTTTTTCGACCTCTGTGAAAATATCCTTGCCTGTAGTTGTTCCAAACGGACTCTTCATAGGTACCAACTCTTTAGTCACTTCTTTGACACTAACTCCAAGTAAAAACCAAGCAGTATCATAGACATGTCAATTTATGAAGAAAAACACTCAAAATAATTTGCTTTTTGACTACTGATGTTGCTTCCAGTGTCCTCAACTCTTCAAGCAATTCCTGTTTCTGAAAACCTCATAGTCTAAGTAAGTTAATTTTCTCTGCACAAAGGTCTTTAGATACTCATTTCATGAGGGAAATGATTACCAAATGGCATAACTAGCTTCATCAAAACAGTTTCACTCAGTCATTTTGTCTAGTAGCTATATTCTCACATGAGACTGCAAACAACCTAGGTGTCCATCACTAGGACACCAGCAAATAAATTATGATATGCAAATACATGGGCAGCCAATTAAAAGATTGAAGAAAAACTAGAATTTTTTTTTTTAAAAGGGTGTTTTTCTTTTTTTTAAATTGAGACAGAGTCTCACTTTGTCACCCTCAGTAGAGTGCTGTGGCTTCATAGCTCACAACAATCTCCAACTCTTGGGCTCCAGTGATTCTCTTGCTTGCCTCAGCCTCCCTCGTAGCAGGGGCTACAAGTGCCTACCACAATGCCTGACTATTTTTGTTTTGTTTTGTTTAGCAGGCCTGGGCTGAGTTTGAACCCACCAGCCCTGGACCATGGGGCTGGCACCCTAACCACTGAGCTACGGGCACCCAGCCCAAAAAAAGTTGAAGATGATGCAGGTGTTATCTGAGACTAAAGGCAACACACACTTCCTCCTGATTTATCCCTACCCCAAACAGAAGCTCACTGCCTCATCTCTATAACAAGAGAGGGCTGAGAGATTTTTTCTCCCGTCTTCTGGCTTTGGCCAAATCAAATAAACCTTTCTCACTCCAAACACTGGGGTCACAGTGTTTGGCTTTGGCTGCACAGAAGGTCCAGGAGTCTGAATTTGGGGCTCTGCAAATTCAGACCTCCGCACCATAGTTTTAGCTGCACCAGTGCAGAGCTTCTGTCTCATGAGCTGGCGGAGGGGGGTGTGGCGGGTGTGCAGAGGTTATAGAGCTGCGGATGGCTCAAATGCCACAGACTCTTAAGGTTCTTACTGAGATTTGGTAATTTTTATGAAAAAGGAAAAGTTTCTCCATTTGCTGTATGCCCTTAGGACAATCTTCAGAGATTTTAAATGGGTTTTTAAAAAATAATTTTCAATAGTTATAGCTGTTTTCCTAGGGAAAAGATCAGTGAAGCCCCTCACCCCACCATTCCACTAAAGCAAGTTTCTCAAGGGAGCAGGACTCACACATTCATTTTACAAAAATCAATAACTCTTTATTTCTGATGGGTGTTTGGCTTATATAAAGTCTAGGTTTAATGATCCCTAAGTTTTCCTCTGGTTCTAAGCACATATGAGTTGGTGTTTTAGACTCGTCACTTTATTCAGATGACTATAAAGACATTTAACATAGATGCCTCTATTTCCTATGCTACTTTCATAATCTAGGGCACAACATTTTCAGAAATTATGTAAGTGACAAGTAACAGAAGTAATAAATGTCTTGGATACTCAGCTAATTTTATGTTCATTTCTAGAGATAGGGTAATATACAGCCCCATATGAAAATAACTAAGCTCATTTATCTGCCAAAAATGACATAGAGAGCCGTGAGGGTCACTGTGTAAGCTTTCGAGCGTCAACACCACACTCACCAAACGTAAAACTGCTCTAGAGAGAACCATAAAAATGTTATCTCTACCCGGAAACCTATAATGTAATTTACCAACATTCTCTTTGGCCTAATACTAAGAAAAGTATTGTATTATTCATTGAGTCATTATCCACCAAGTGACAGGCCCCAGAAGAGAAAACATCCCTCCTTTCCCAGAGAGAACACACAGAATGGAGCTAGGAAACTCCATGGCACACACAGGGCAGTCTCCTCAGAGAAGAGGGACAATAAACGGGCTAATTAAGGGTGAGAAAGTCCTCATCTGGAGGATTAATATCAACCTGGCACTGGAGACAGAGAAAGTGGCTAGAGGAAGGGCTGCCCGTAGAATGTGGGGCATGAATTAGAGGAACAATAGTCTTAGGGCTGAAGACAGAAAGAGCGAGGAGAAAATCCCAGGATGTGAAGGAGAGTGGGCGCTAAGGAATCAGACAGGAGAAAGTCACTAAGGTCTTCTAGCCAGGTCAACAGAGCCACAATTACATTTTGAACAAGTAACTGCAGTCGTTTGGAAAGCCCACAAGAGGACACAGGCAGAAGCAGTCCCTTCCCGGAAGTGGAGGCAGAGGGCACTCAGCACCCACGCAGACAGGGCGACTCACGACTTTCAGAGGTGAGGCTGAGGCTGACAGCTTTATGTTAACGGACAGTAAGGAGAGGGGGGGTGAGTCCCACAGTTAGCTTAGGTGACTAGATAAACAGCGACAGCAGAAACCATGGTGACCAACAAAGAAATATCTGTGCTACAGATGCTCATAGTAGGTGGGATAAAGCTATGTGACGGGGCATCCCAACAGATGTGACCCCCAGGAGAAAGACGTGAGCCAGAAGCACGGACCGTGCATGCGGGTGTCAGCTGGGACCGTGACATAGCTAAGCTCAAGTTGCTTAACATTAGAAAAGACTTTGAAAATACCGTAGGAATAAGTCCAGAAAAATAAAGGCCATTTTACTAAAGAAGATATTACCTATTCTGAAATAGCCATCTTCTAATCGTTTGTCTTTGGTTTCTTTGCTTATTTCCAAACCTTCACTCTAAAATAAAACAAAAGCATTAATTTTACAAGAAATTTCTTCTAGTTAAAATGAATCTAAGTTATGAATGTTTCTTAATATAATAAAGTGGCATTTGTGGTGCACCTGTCTCTAAAAAGAGAAATGTCGCCTTAGTCTTGACCTTTAAAAAACTTAATTAAAGTTGTGTTTTTTTAACCATCAACTGGATCTCTGTATACTACGTTGGTTCTTAGAAAATGAATCATTAAATCATTTAATAGAACAGTATTTGCTATTAAAAATATGTTCAGAAGAACTATGTGTTAACTTGAAAGAAATCTAAGTACTCTTTTGAGACCAATAAATACATCAACAGGCATTAAACCACATGGTATGTTAACACTCAAAATACAAACAGCAAGTAAGCACTTAAGTAAAATAATGATTCATTTCTTTTTCTAGCATAACCTTCCATGTTATTCTGCAACAGAAAACGAAATGAAGGCTCTTCTGATGAATAAGGCAAATGAGCCAAAACACCAGATGTTCCATTATTTCCAAAGAAAATAATATTACTCACCACTGAGTCCTACAAAACACAAGACTCATAAACAAGAAAAGCTTCAAACCAAATCCCCCTGGTACATGTATTAGCTCTTAGGGAATAGAAGGTAAGAGGAAAAAACAGTCATACCTTAAAAGGCAAAACTTCCACAGTTGTATTTAGCAGTATATCTCCCGGATGTTCTTGGTTGCCACTATGGAACAAATAACTGAAAATACAAACATAAAAATACCAGGTTTACAAAGACTCAAAAAGATGACCTTACCTCTGAGGAAGCTTTTCTAAACAAGACTCCAACTACTCAAAATTGACACCAGAACTTGCAGTAACTGCACCATATGGAACCCTACTCTGTTGCCCACAGTGTCAAGCAAAACTCACTGTAATTTTAAATTTTTGAACTCATGCAATCCTCCTCTTTCAGCCTTCTCAGTTCAGGCACATGCCACCATACCCAGCTACTTTTTAAAATTTTTTTAGAGATGGGGTCTTGCTATGTTGCCCAGGCTGGTCTTGACTCTTGCCCTCAAAGCAATCCTCTTGCCTTGGCCTCTCAAAGGGCTATCATTATAGGCATAAGCCACTGAAAGATACTTTCTTAAAAGACATCCTCAGTGAGGAATGCTGATTCAGCTTCAGCACTCAGCACCAAAGGGAAGAAATCACTACTAAAAGCCCATGACTCTAATCTACAGTTCAGACAGATTGATTCAGAGATGTTCACCACAAGATAATAATAAAAACTCAGGATCACCTGTATCTCTGGATGTCAGATGAAGAAAGTGCACAGAATTACAAAAAAAAAAAAAAGTGCCACTATGGTCACAATGGTAGCCTTGGAGGTGTCGTTTTTTCATGATTCTTCACACTTTTAAGTTTTTATAAAATGAACACAGATTTTCAGAAAATCTCATAACACTTCATTTATGTATTGATAAATAAAACTGCTTTTCTCCCTCTCAACGAGTAAGTTATTGTGAGAATCAAAAAGTGATTCTTTTTCTTTGTCCTAGGAAGGGTGGGTGTTTCCATAAACTCTAAGAAAGTTCAAATATAGTATAGTTTTAGGAGAACTGTGTTTTATTAGAAATGTGCCCTTAGTTGGGATGTATAAATATTACCTTATTATAATATTTTACTATATTTTTATTGTAATAGTTTATTGTACGAGTATTTGTTGTAAAGAAATTTGATCTCTGATGAGTTGTTTAGCCAGGTCAACAGAGCTACAATTACATTTTGAAAAAGTAACTGCGGTCATTTTGGAAAGCCAACAAGGGGACACAGGTAGAAGCAGTCCCTTCCCGGAAGTGGAGGCAGAGGGCACCCAGCACCCATGCAGACAGGGCGACAAACAGCAAGGGTATATTCTTTGATGGGTATTAAAAATACATGTTTTTTACAAACATATTTTGCCTTATACTGATTACAAAAGCAAATCACTTTCTGCTTCCACTTCTGGGACGATGCGGTGTGCCTCCTTTCCCCTATTCCTCCCTCTAGGTACAACTGAAGGGCAGGACTAAAAACTTGGACACTCTATGTAGAACAAACATAAGTAGACCCTAGAAGGTGGAGAGATGATGATGGACCAGCCAGGGTCTTGGGATCTGAGGAGCAACAGGGCGGTAGGTTTCCTGGGTTTTCTTTTTGCCTAGTATATTCTAGATTTACAGCTGAGAAATGCAGAGACGTAGAAAGCCCAACAAAGCCCAGCAAAGCCTACCCTGTCTCACCCACCAAAGCATCAGCCTAGTGAGACCTAACACTTTCAGAACAATAACCACTCTACTCCAGCCAAACTCCACAGAAAAAGTGGGGTCCCAGCCCACTTGCCCCCTGCAGAGACTGAATGGGGAGCCCAGACTTTCATTCCTTGAGATGGCAATGAGGCCACTCCAGCGATGACGCTGCAGAACAGTAAGGACATCAGCCTAGGTCTGGCGAGGGCTGGAACTCCCCTCCTACTCAGGACAGCCTCTGCCTTCCTGGGGTGTCAACAAAGCACACGAGGGGAACCAAACTTCTACTACCCCCACCTGTAAACAACGGGGAAGTATCACCTCCTTCTCTGCCACAGCAGTGCCAAGAAAGCTCACTAAAACAGAAAGCCAGTCTCAGAACATTATATCCCAAACATCACAGTTTTAATCAAAACCCACTCATCACACACAAAAAAAAAGAGAAAAATCTCAACTTGAATGAAAAAAAAAGACCACCAATAAAGACCAACATCAAGATAACAGAGATGTCACAATTATCTGGAAAACACAGCCAGTATAAAAATGCTTCAACAAGCAAGTACAAATAACTTTCAAACAAAAATTTAGAAAGACCCAACAAAGAGACAGAAGAACCATACGATAACCAAAATGAGAAACTCCATAGAAGGGTCAACAGCAGAATGATGGAGACAGGGAAGAAAGAGTCCCATGAATTTAAAGACAGAACAACAGAAATGACCCAATCTGACAAATACAGAGAAAACAGGCTTTTAAGAAATGAGCAGAGTCACAGGGCCTTGTAGAACCATAACAAAAGATCTAATGTTAGTGCCCAATTAATTTTTAACACAAGTGCAAAAAGAATTCAATGGAGAAAAGATATTTCAACAAAAAATGCTGGAGCAATTGCGCACCAAAGACCAAAAAAACAAAATGAACCCTGACCTTAACTTCGCCTCTTATACAAAAGTTAACTCAAAATGGATCGTACACTTATAAATATAAAATGTACAACTAAAAAATTATCAAAAAAACCCCAAATCCTTGGGCCCTAGACCTAGGCAAAGAGTTATTAGACTCAGAGGTATAAAAGGAAAAAATTGATAAACTAGATTTCATGAATATTCAAACTTTTGCTTTACAAAAGACGTTGTTAGGAGAGTGAAAGGACAAACTACAGACAGGGAGAAAATATCTGCAAACCACATATCTGACCAAAAAAAAACTAGTTATTTTAACTCTGAAACAGTAAAAAAAAATCAGTTAGAAATTGAGCAAAAGACACGAACAGACACTTCAACAAAGAGGACAGACAGTGAGTAAGTTCATGGAAGATGTTCAGCATCAGTGACATCAATGACAGTACTGACTAGACTCAAGGAAATACAGGTGAAAAAATGAATCACTACATGTCTTTCAGGATAGCTAAAATTTAAAACCTGTGCCAACAGCAAATGCTGGTGAGGATGCAAAGGAATTTAAATCACTCACTCACCGCTAATAGGAATGGAAAATAGTTTGGCAACTACCACATAACCCAGAATTGTGCTCTTGGGCACTGAGCTCAAACAATAACCTGTACACAATGTCCACAGTAGTTTTATGTGTGACGGTTAAACTGTGGTACATCCACACTATGGAATACTGCTCAGCAAGAAGGGATGAACTGTGAAGGCATGCAACGCCCTGAATGAATCCTTAGACATTATGCTGAGTGATAAAAGCAAATCTAAAAGGTTATATACTGTGCAATTCCCTTTATGCAACATTATTTTTGAGAAAGTCTCACTCTGTTACCCTCAACCCTTGCTAGAGTGCCATGGCTACAGAGTGATGGCATCAAAGCGCATAGCAACCTCCAATTTCTGGCCTCAGGCAATCCTCCTGCCTCAGCCTCCCAAGTAGCTGGGACTATAGGCCACCATGACTGGCTAATTTTTCTGTATCTTATAGAAATGGGTCTTACTCTTGCTTAGGCTGGTCTAAACTCTTGCCTTCAAATAATCCTGCCTTGGCCTCCCAAAGTGCTAGGGTTACAGGCGTGAGCCACTGCACTCAGCCCATTTAAACAATATTCTTAACTGACAAAGCCATAGAAATGAAGAATAAATTAGGTCTGTCAGGGGTTAGAATGAGGCTGATGGGACACAGTAGGTATGGTGATAAAGGGCAACATGGGAATTCTTGGGGTAACAGAAATGTTCCTTATCTTGTCTGGTGTCAAATCCTGGTTATGGTATTTTGCCACAGTTTACAAGATATCACTGGGGGAAACTAGGTAATGGGTACACAGCATCTCTCCATTTTATTCCTTACAGCTACATGTGAATCTGTATTTTCTCAAAAGTCAAAGTTTAACTTAAGAAAAAGTAAATTGATTGTTGAAGAAATACAAAATAAATGTATCAAAGGCTGGGTGTGGTAGCTCATGTCTGTAATCCCAGCACTCTGGGATGCTGAAGTGGGTGGACTGCCTGAGCTCAGGAGTTTGAGAGCAGCCTGAGCAAGAGCAAGACCCTGTCTCTAAAAAATAGTGGTCATTGTGGCAGATGCCCGTAGTCCCAGCTATTAGGGCTGCTGAGACCAGGGAATCACTTGAGCCCAAGAGTTTAAGGTTACTGTGAGCTGTGACGCCATGGTACTCTACTGGGGACAAGAAAGTGAGACTCTTGTCTCCAAAAAACCCAAACCAAACCAACCAAATATACAAATAAATAAATAGATGTATCAAGTCACAATGAAACAGTCCCTGTTATCCCTCCTCTATCAACAGTGTGATATATTTCTTCCGGATTTTTTTCTATGTATGTAAAACATTATTTTTATTACTTAAAAAATCCTTCTATAATCTATAATTCTGTACTTTATATATAGAATTCTGTGTATTCTAGAACTCTACACATATAGAATGCTATATAACCTATAGAATGAGCTATAAGGATATTCTATAATGTTACAAAATCAGTTACCCCCCCTTACTGTACATCTGGAAAAGTTTTTATGTCGATACATATAGATCTATGCCATTATTTTTAACAGATGGTCACAGCATTCCAAATACCTCCTAACTGTATGATGACCTTCTATGAGCAATAAGCAATATCTCGAACTGCAGGGTATTAATAATAGTATAAAAATAAACATCAAATAACAATACATGCTTATCTAAGTGTAAAATTATCATTCAAAACTATTCCTGTATGTTTTCTCAGTGCTATTCCTATCACATAACACATTGTTAAATTCCTCTCTGGAATCAGTTCAGAGTAACAAGAGAAAATTAGTAACATCGTATCACAGCTATGCGGGTTTTTCGACCCCCTTGGTTGGAATTACGCCAGATGATTTTTGGCGGACTCTAAAAATCAAATCCGCCCTCCCACAAAAACGTATAATATACCACAAGAGTAAATAGAGAACTATATTCTACTAAGCACGCCATGGGAAATCTGGGGAACATATCCGAAACTGAGGAAAAGTAGAAAAAAAATCATGACTATTAAGCTAAAAAGAGGGAGAAGAAAGTCTTAAATTCTGTATAACAAACAGAAACACTGAAAAACATAAAAGGGCTGTAAATTCCTCAATAGTGTACTAAAAATTATCCAGCACTTGTAAAATCACTGACTAGGAACAGTCATATTCCGTCACACTGATCATTTCAACCAAACTGCTTGGATGGTCAAGGATAAGGACATGAACACTAATTTGAGATTTTTGAGAGTGATCTCTATATGAAAAAATTATACTTAGATTAAGTCCAGAAATACCAATAGAATTTACTACACATGTTAAATGCTGATATTATACTGAAAACAGCACACCCATTTTATTACTGAATTGTATTACATGTAAGTTATAACCCAACATTTTGGGACCTGCCATCTCTTTATATCTACTGCGTATACACAGAAAAAGAATCCATCATAAATCGCATTACGAATAAGCTCCGAACTGTAAGACCAAATATATTTCTGTAACCACCAACCTTTCTACATTGACTGGTTTATCAAATTTAAACAAGATGTAGTCTCCAGCTGTTGGGGTGATGGCCCAGAAGAAATCCTCCCCCATGTAGGTCTTCTCCAGCGTATGTCCTTGGTAGACCTTCAAGGAAGTGGAAACCTCTGCAGGTGGATTTACGTGGATTTTAAGAAGTAATGGTTTCATATAATCCTTATCCTAGGAGGGAAGACATATATGCTATTAAATAACATACATTTTACTTATATTTAAGAAAAGCAGCAATCACACACTAAAGAACAAATTGTGTGGCTGTGAGAAAATAAAACTGAATCACCAACCGTGAGTTTCTGGATTTTTCCCGACAGTGATGAATGCAGACCCACATGCTGGAAAAGGGAAGGTCTGAAGCGAATTCGCAGATTTGCTTTTTGTCTATCACAATGTTTCTAAATATATATATAAAAAAAAAAAAGAATCATGTTAGTGTTACACAATAAAGGGAAATCTTGTCCTCATCTGGAAAATGAGAAATCCTTCAGAAGAATGTTGCAAAGAAAATAGAAATTCAAGTCATAACTCCAACCATATATTTTTTATGGTCCCCTTTGAGGCTTTAATAGATTCGCAACCTACTTGATAAACTGCCATGATCTGGAAATTAAAAATAAGCATAGCTATGGGAAGAGGAAAGGGTTTAATTTCAACCATCTTCAGGACGTGTCAATAAAGATTTGACTTTTAATATTAAAATGCATTGGCTCAGTGCCTGTAGCTCAGCAGCTAGGGCACCAGCCACATACACAGGAGCTGGCAGGTTCAAATCAGGGCCTACCAAACAACAATGACAACTACAACCAAAAAACAGCCAGGCACTGTGGTGGCACCTGTAGTCCCAGCTACTTGGGAGGCTGAGGCAAGAGAATCACTGGAGCCCAAGAGTTTGAGGTTACTATGAGCTGTGATGCCACAGCACTCTACCAAGGGTGACATAGTGATACTTTGTCTCAAAAAAAAAAAAAAATTAAAATGTACCAACTAGAGACTAGAGGTTTGGTTCAAATATATAACGTACTTTAAATGGATAATATAATGAAGAATTTGCAGATAATAAAAGGTACACTGTGTTTCATGAAAGCAATTTGAAAATGAAAGAAAATAACTTGACTATATGCAAGTAAACAACATTAAATTTCCATGGCCCAGTCCTTTTCATCATAGGTAAGGAAAAACAGAGTTTCACCTAAGTTCCAATGTGTAGTCTCCTGGCCAGATGTCACTTCATAGCCTATCCTTGTGCTTGGCTAAGGGGTGTGGTGGCTGCAGAACACCAAGGAACCCATAACGCCAGCAGGGCTCTGGCGGGGGTGTTAGTCCAGTGCTTCCAGAGAGCCGTGGCTCTCTTGGCATGTGTGTTTTTTTTAAACTCATTTTCAAGGTCTTATATAAGTTTAGGGCCAAAAAAACATTGAAAAGACATATTTATTAAAAATTTCCACTTTGAAAGACTCATAATAATTAACTAGGTGTTGAAATGCCTTATTTTTTTTTTTTTTTAGACACGGACTCACTTTGTTACCCTCGGTAGAGGGCCGTGGCATCATAGTTCACAGCAACCTCCAACTCTTGGGCTCAAGAGATCCTCTTGCCTTGGACTCCCTAAGTAGCTGAGACTACAGGGATGCCACCATGCCTGGCTAATTTTTTGCTTTTTGTCTCAAGCTCCTGGGCTCAAGTGATCATCCTGCCTTGGCCTCTTGAGGCACTGGGATTACAGACATGAGCTTCTAGGCCAGGCAAAATAACATATTTTCTTTACACCAATACTCAAGTGGAAGGAGGGTGAGAGAGAATAAAGGGGAAGAGCAAAGGACAGGAGGGAAGGAGACAACCTAGACAAGGGCCTGAGACTCAGCCCATCTATCCGGCGGCCACAGAAAGCTTCAGTCTGCAGAGTCCAAGCAAGTTGATAAACCTTTGGAAGAAGGGTGAATGATCTGAAGAGCTACTGTTCAAAGTTCTAGCATGGATGTGGTGGCAGCACCCTTGCCATCCTAGAAGAAGCGACTGAAGAATTAGGGACCACAGAGAAGCGTGGGCTGAGGAAAGGGGAAGGAACAGACAACACTGTCCATGGGTTTGTGTACTCAATTCAGGGGGGACTTAGAGGGCCCTTGGCTTTAATTTTTGCTATCAGTTTGGATGTTTTTGAAACTAACCACACAGTGAAGAAACTGGAAATGCAGGAATACTGTAGGAGAGTAAAGAGGACATTAACCTTTCTGTGTCCTTCGATATAAATTCCTATAAATGTCAAAGAAAGTACAAGTGAAGGCTTAGATCTCAAAAAAGATCTGTTCAAATCTATTTATATGTTCAATTACTGTTACAAAGTTGATATTCTGCCATTTGCTACATTTCGTGATTTACTCTAAAAATGTGCTATTTTATTGCTTCAATTTTTAAACATAATGCAGTAAGAGTTCATAGACATGAGGAAGTGGTATCCCAAAAACCAACTGGCAGGGAAGATAATGTCAAACTATTTAGGCAATATCTGGTTATAAAGTCAAACATATATTTGTTACAATGACGAAGTGATCCTATAATGGCATGTGCTTATAATAAATATTACTTATTACTCTCAAAATCGGCATTTGTTTTTAAAAATTTGTACTTTCATGGTTTATGCTTGTACCAGTTAAATAGAAAAACTGTATTTTTTCAGAGGTACAATTTAAATTCGATAAGGAAACTGTATCTAATTAATTTTTAAGATTATTTCCTAAGATTTCTAAGGAAATAACGTGCTATCTGAATGATCAAAGCAAAAATTACCAATCACTTACTCGTCTGCCACTATCAATCCAACGATAAGTGTATTACTACGAACACTGGTTTCTTATAAGTAACACACTGAAAGGTACTTTGTCTTGTCAGTGTTTTGATATGAAACAGTACTTCTGCTTTATTCTTTATTTCTAAATGTGCTAGGGTCAGATACCCACAAAATTTGAAAAAAGAGAGTTGACAGAGAATATGAAGAAAACAAACCGAAAAGACAGCATATATACAGGACAGATGTGACCAACATCATAGCCAATAGTTAACAAAATACTTAGAACTTACAGACAACTGTACGTTAATCAGCAACTCAGACAAAGGCCCTTGTCCTGCACCAGGCTTCCCCGCTTTACACGATTTTCCACTATCTATCTAAAAGTCCTTCTAACACAGGAACTTTTGATCATCTTGAGAAAGTTTTCTTTCCTCTCCCTCTGTCACCGCACACTTGCAAAATCTGGCTCCCTAAAAATCCCTTTCATGAAATTCAGAAGAGAAGGCCCCCCCCCCACCCTCATGCGGAATTAACTTACTGCATCTTTTTCAGGGTTGCAGACTTTCACCCAGAGAATATGATCCAGAAGCCAGTCGATGGGTTTCTCCTTATAGAACATGAAGATGAATTCTACAATCAGAGTGAGGTCAGGCGCTTGAAACATTTTACCTGAAAAGATATCTCTAGTCAATAGCTATAAGGAAGAAACAAGTATGAAAACAGCTCCAATAAGTGAAATCTTAGGCACTCAACACACCGACATGCCTGCTTTCGAGTATAAATCTCATCAGCAACTGCCCCACCTGCATTATCAAAAACAAACTCGCTTTCGTGAAACTCGCTTTCTCTGGTGCCCAAGTGTAAAGTTGAGAAGTAGTGAAACCCCGGCATTGTTATAAAAATCTATCATACATGTGCTGGCGCAGAGTACGTGAAAAAGCAAGTCAGAGATTTTTTTCCTTCATGTCTTACTCAGATTCTTCCTACTAAAAAATAAAGGAACACTGAGAGCTCTAGGTAAAAAAAATTTTTAATCTAAATCAATAAATACAAAAAACAAGGAGTCTTAATTCTGTTTTCACTTAAGCCTTCACCAGTAAAGGTGTTTTTGACAGTGAAAATACGTTTTGAATGAAATAATCCATAAGGTTAAAGGGTCAGCCTCTGAAATGTTATCCTCTGAGTGGTTTTTAAAACCTGTAGTTTCCTTCAGTTCTTCAGCTTTAATCACATTCATTTTTACTTGGCCAATTTAGGGATATCAGCCACAAAAAAGGTTTTCAAATGACTGCCCCCAACTCGTTAATTAAGAAATGAATAAAAATTAGCCACTGAAAGAGAATTTCACAAACTGCCTGAAAATACCAGGAATTCATGAGAAAATCCAATCTTGGGAGACAAAGGAAATGTCACTGAAGAAGAAATCAGACCCGCTCACCAGGACCGTGCTGGGCACTGTGCAGAACGGGGGAGTAAAGACCACAATCTTAAAGCTCTCCACGCTCTATACTGGATTGACTTTCATCATTTCACACCAAGAAGTTTAGCTGGGTTTAATTTCTCAAAAACAATCCATTTCCAGAGAGGGATAAAAAGATAACTCCAGGACAAAAAAGGCAAATGACTTAAGATTCTAACAGGCGCAGTTATTTCAGAAAAGTGAATAAATCTGACACTTTTCTTACCAATGAAGCCCAGCTGGGAAAACTCTAGAATCATCCATTCCTCAGAAGAAAGTTGAAGTGCAAAATTTTTTATAGTATTAAAATAATTCTGTTTGACAATGATATCATCTTCGAGCTAGAGAAAATTGAACGATCATATTAATAAATCAAAAAGAAAAGGAAAGATGTAAACAGAAGGACATTTTATGGATAACTCCAAGCACACTTTCATCATGCAAGTCAAGGAAACAATGGTCAAAAACAATGAAAATATTAAAAAGGCAGCAATTTTCCCTCCCCGCCCTCTGCTAGTTGAGGTGACCAATGTGAAAAGTTAGGTGTTCATTCATTTGACACCTTCTGCCTGTGCACAGAGCACAAACAGATCGATATATCAAGTCCCCAGCCCTCTATTTGTTTTTATAAAAACAGATAATACTATGAAAATAGTATTTTTCTCTTACTATATCATGAGCATCTTTCAGGGGTGGGGAATCTGTGGCCTTTCTGGTGCTTAAGTGCAGCCTTTTGACTGAATGCAAATTTTATCTAATATTTAACAAATACTTTTATTAAAACATATTCAGCAGAGAAAGATGAAGTTTTTCTTGCCACTTTGGTGCTTCAAAAAGAACAATCTTGAAATCAGAAGGCTGCAGGTTCCCCACCCTTGCCAGGCATGTGGGTTATTTCCCAGTTTTTGTCAATACAAATGATACTGCAATAAATAAGCTCTGTGATGTTAGTGCATTCGGTTTCTGTAGGGCAGATTGCTCAAAGTCCCCATTTTATATTTTAATGGATAACCTACAAGAGGCCTAAGAAGACGTGGCAATTCAGGGGACCCTGGGCTTTGCTGGGACCAGGTGCTATCTGTGCTTGGTGTTGCTATCAGCCCTGTAGGGAGCCCACAGAGATGGAATCCCGACAGTGTCTGCTACACAATCCTCCCCATCACACTGTGAAGTCACAAGAATATTTTAATACCCTAAGAAAAAATTTTTTTTTCTTAGTTTCATCTTATTATTTCTCATCACCTAAGTGGTGTTTCTTTACTTTAGCAGTTAATTTTTTATGCCTTTAAGTCCTGTAGGCTTTCTTTCTCCTGTCTATGAAGAAACAGTAGCAGTATTTGGAAAGCTATGATATTGAATCGAAACCACCCTTACTAATCGCTGAAGGGGTGCAAGACAAGAACTAGAGTGAGGGCCCCCAAAACTCTGTGAAAGAGCAGGCCTAGCTACAATAATGACCATAACCAGCCTCTGCCCCTCATCTGCTTGGTAATAGTCACTGTCCCCTCCTCTGCTTCTCCACAATTGCTACTCAAGCATTTTACTTTTCTCCATAGAAAACATCCCGTTTGGAACCTAGAGGTAGTTTTGAGTTGTCTTCCAGTCCTGCATTCCAGTGGATTGGCTGACACCCCTGAAAGAGGCCCACACTGATGGTTCCTCCCCAAAGCCAGCCAATTAGCACACTCTGATTGCCTAATCCTCCGGCAACCAAACCGTCCAAACTGCCTTTAAAAACCCTGTCCCCAGTCCTGGGGGAGGCAGATTTGAGAAATCTCTCCAATTTCCCTGCTTTGCACTATGCGGAATAAACCTTTTTTTCTGCTGTAAACCCTACTGTCTCTGGAGATTGGCTCTCTCTTGGGCAGGAGGGTTAGGTAGATGAACCTGGCTGGGCGGCAACAGAATGACTCACCAACTATATTGTTATACTAGTGACTGACTCACTTTGATCATGTTTCAGACATTGTCCTAAACCCTGGGGATATATAGTAAACAGAAAAGAAATGTTTTATGCCCTCAGAGCTTTAAGGGAGGCCAGAGGGAAAACTAGACCAAGCACGGAGCTGTGTCAGCATTTAACCTGCTTTCTGAATGAAAAGATGCCTCGGCACAAACCTAAACATTCACTGAACATGCCCAGATGAAGGATAACCCTGCCAGCAGGCAAAGCTAAGCGCCTGCTTAAAATCTGGTACACGGATTTTGGTTCCCTTGCATATCTAAATTCACACACTTGATAAACGAAATTAGAAAAATCGCTTTGATCCCCTCTCACATCTCACCAAATACTTTCACTTTTAAAAAAAATCTTTTTTAAGATAATTATAGACTCACATGCAGTGAGATTGCTTTACCCAGTCTTCCCCAATATGATGCCCTCCAATATAAGCACGTACACTATCACAACCAGTAAGGTGACTTTGATACGATTCACCAAATGTATTCAGATGTCACCAGTTTCACACGCGCTCAGCTGTGATCTGTGTGTACTGAACTCAACACAGTTTTATCACATGTGTATCTTGGTGGCCACCAGGCAGGAAGCACATACCACAGCTCCCACAAGCCCCCTAGAGCCGCCCCTTTACTCCCTGTCCTTCCCTCCTTCCTAACCTCTGGCAACCAGCAACCTGCTCCCAACAATACAGTTTAGTTGCTTCAAGATCCACATGGAATCCTGCAGCATGAGGCCTTCTGAGACTGATTTTTATTAACCCAGTGTAATGCCTTTGAGATCCAAGTTGTTTATTGTGTGCATCAATAATTGTTTCTTTCAATCGTTTAAGATTCGATGGTATGAATATACCACAGTGTGTTTAACCAGTCACATGCTGAAGGATATTTAGGTTGTACCTAGTTTGGGGCAATAGCTAATAAAGCTGCTATGAACATCCATGTACAGGTTTTTAGTGACCAAAATACTCTTCTGACATCAGTGTTTTGTCATAGCGAGAGCTCCTCTAAAAAATCTAATTTGCCTCTCACTAGTGATTGCTAACTTACAGAGGGAAGCTAAAAAGTTAGAGCAACAGAAAGAGGCAGAATATGACACACACATATATATTTAAGTTTTTTAAAAGTATAAGGAGAAACCAAAACTAACAGTGGTACCCATGGGGAGGGAGGACACAGGGTGAAGGAGACGGGATAAAAATGAGATCTCTAAATAGCCAGGCATTGTGGCGGGCACCTGTGGTCCTAGCTACTCGAGAGGCTAAGGCAAGAGAATCGCCTTAGCCCAAGTTGCTGTGAGCTATGGCGCCACAGCACTCTACTGACAGAAACAAAGTGGAAAAAAAAAAAGAGATCTCTGTGAATGTATCTTGCTTTATATGACTTTTTATTTGGAAGGTTGTTTTATACAGCTGAAAAGGGAAAAAAAGGAACTTAAAAACTGAATATAAACCTAAAGAAATGAACCTAACTTCAGATCAAGTCAGCAGCACAGCCCTACAAGATAAAGAATTATTTCAAGGAACTTTCAAACTCAGTCTGACTAGGCATCCTTATCAGGGTATGTCACACTGGGAGAAAATCACAAAGTCTAAACTCCATTTAGCAATCTTCTTGTTAGTACTGATTAACGGTATTGATATTTTAAATCCATTTTAGGTATATTACAGAATAAAAGAATTGCATTCTTAGGATGATGTCATTAAATACCAAAACTTTTAGTTTAAGAAAACGGAAAGGAAATACAGTAGAACCTCCAGAATTGCCTACCTCCCTCTGTAATTTGCAGAGACCAGACATGCCCCATATACATCAGTACAGTAGGCCTAATTCCTTACGTTGACCACCTCTGTATATTGACCAGTTTGTTACAGTCCCATGGGTGGTCAACTTACAGAGGTTCTACTGTACATGTATAAATTCAAAAAGTTAAGCAAAACCCCTATAATCTCACTATAACTCTATCTTCTTATGTGTTAATCCAATTTGAATCGGAACTGTCAATACAAAATGTGATTTTTTTCCTCTGAAAAATAAAACACATTTTTCCTTGCTGAAAGTTCTAGAAGCAAAGACAATACAATAGCAATGAATATCTCAAGTGCCTGGACTGTGCTCCTATGCACCATCCACCTCTGAGTGCAACAGAGCTCCTCAGAGAAATGATCTGGGATAGGCAATGTGCAAGATCTGCCAGTCGGCAAAGAAGCAATCAAAGACGCCTAGACTTCCAGAAAGGACTCAAGAGCCAATCGGAAGAGGCTCCCACTGGATTATAATGTACTGATGTGACTATCAATAACTGCAATGGAATGAGGTAAGTCAAATATATTTTTAAAATCCAAGAGTTCATAATTGTATTTTTTATAACATGACCACCCCTGGAAATCACTACAACAAGCATCCTCAAACCACGGTCCGCTGGCCACATGCAGCCCGCCTAGGACATTTATCCAGCCCACTGGGTGTTTTTGCCACCGCTGCCTGTCCTGCTTAGCAGCTAACTTGTCCCAGGGCCCGCAGTCCAGCCCTCCAATGGTCTGAGGAACAGTGAACTGGGCCCCTGTTTAAAAACTTTCAGGACCCCTGCACTAGAACATCAAAGCAATTTATTAATAAAAAATAATAAATAGGGCAGCACCTGCAGCTCAAGGAGTAGGGCGCCAGCCCCATATGCCAGAGGTGGTGGCTTCAAACCCAACCCTGGCCAAAAAATGCAAAAAATAATAATAATAATAAATAAAAGAAGCATTTATTCTTCTTTTTTTACAAACTGTTTTTTTTAGAAAACCTAGTGGCTGAGGAGGGAATATTCTTTATTGAAGAACTCAGCTCATAAATGCCTTAGGAATTACAGAATTAGTAAATTGCTAGTTGGAAACTTCTAATGAAATAATTGACGTTGGGAAAAATCACCAATAGATGCTGAAACCATAAGCAGAATGGCTGCTGGGGAGCTGTCTGACGGAGGGATGATGCCGGCACACTGAGCACAGCCATCATCTCACTGACACTGAACGTGGGTCCGCCTAACATAATGCACTTCACCGCAGGCTGTAGCAAGGTCTACTCAGCACCACCTGGGAAGTGCCTGCACCATCTAACAATTTTTCAGAAAGACACTGTCTTCAACTCCAAGTCATTTGTGATAAAGTGCTTTGTGAAGCTGTATACGATCCCCTCATTGGAAACATCATTCCAAGCCGCAGACAGAACACCAAGACAGGCAACATTTTCCTCTTTCCCTTAGGTGCACGTCTGTGATGACCACAAAGTCACCCCTATTTTACATCTGCCTTTTTTAAAGCATTCTTTAAAAAGAGTCTTGGTAGGATACATCCTGAGCACATGCAACCACGAAGCCGCGTCTCTGGGGGAGCAATAATGACGTCTGGGAAAAATTCTTTTGCTTCCTTCCTCCTCGCCCTGATTCTCTCCCAAATTTCCATTCAAAACTAGCATTACACTGAGGACATTTCAGACTAATATGTTTTCCACACTAATGTGTTTAGATCATGATGGACTCATTGAGAGATTTCCACATGAGATGGTGTAAATATAAAGCAATTTTTTTCTGTGTAATTTTTAGGCAAATGTTCTAATTTTAAGTATGTTCATTGAATTTGTCTTTGAAACAGCTGAAAAATTAGTAACAATCTAAATGATAAGAAAGGCGATCGTGAGAGCTGAACAATAATACTTCAAGAAACGACTAAAATAATCATACCAATTTGCCAGCATCTAAAGGTACGTATCTACAATATACTAAGTGATAAGCAGGTTATCAGACAGCATGTACGGTATGATCCTGCCCTTGTGAAAGCGCATTGTAACAGAGTGATATCAATAAGATGGTTCTTCCCCCACAGAGATGTAAATTTAAAATAACAGCCAGATCCCCTTCCCTCAGGCACAGTACAATGTGATTGGAAAGAAACACCCAACTCTCAACTTCTGAGGAGAGAAAAGAGTAGACATACACCCAGTGTTTTTGATTTCTGGGGATACGGTCTGAGAGGTTGGTTTCTTGTTTGTCTAAATCAAAGCAGTGGCAGGAACAGGGTACCAGGTTGGGGGCTAAGAACAAAAGTCATCAATTGACAGCTTCTGCTGCCGTTCCAAAAGCAGACAGTAGGTGGTGCTTCAAGGCTTATTACAGTATCAGTGAGGCTCCAGCGTTAAGACAGACACCCAGAGAAGCTAATCAAACACACAATTCCCTTCACAGAAGCTTCAAAGAAAATTAAATACATAGGGAGATACCTAACAAAAGAGGTATCTCTGTAAAGAATAATACATAGGGAGATATCTAACAAAAATGAAATACATAGGGAGATATCTAACAAAAGAGGATCTCTATAAAGAAAAATCATGAAACCCTAAGAAAAGAAATAGCAGAGGACATTAACAAATAGAAGAACATACCATGCTCATGGTTGGGAAGAATCAACATTGTCAAAATGTCTACATTTCACAAAGCAATCTACAGACTCAATGCAATCTCCATTAAAATATCAACATCATACTTTCAAAATTTGGAAAAGATAATTCTTCATTTTGTACAGAACCAGAAAAAACCCTGTATAGCTAAGGTAATTCTTAGTAATAAAAACAAGGCCAGGGCATCAGCCTACCAGACTTTAGGCTGTACTATAAGGCCATAGTGATCAAAATATAGTGACTGACACAAAAATAGAGACATAGACATCTGGAATCGAATAGAAAACCATAAGATGAAACTAATCTTATGGCCACTTGATCTTTGATAAACCAAACAAGAGCATATACTGGGGGAAAGAATCCCTATTCAATAAATGGTGCTGGGAGGGACAACTGAAATACTACATGTAAAAGACTGAAACTGGACCTGCACCTTTCTCCACTCACTAAAATTGATTCAAGATAGATAAAAGATCTAAATCTAAGGCATGAAACAATAAAAATCCTTGAAGAGGTGGTGCCCATAGCTCACAGCGTAGGGGACCAGCCTCATACATGGAGGCTGGCGGGTTCAAACGCAGCCTGGGCCAGCAACAATGACGACTACAACAAAAAAAATAGCCAGTCATTGTGGTGGGCACCTGTAGTCCCAGCTACTTGGGAGGCTGAGGCAAGAGAACTGCTTAAGCCCAAGAGTTTGAAGTTGCTGTGAGCTGTGAAGTCATAGCACTCTACCAAGGGCAACATAGTGAGACTCAAAAGAAAAAAAAAAATCCTTGAAGAAGGGCGATGCCTGTGGCTCAAGGGAGTAGGGTGCAGGCCCCATATGCCAGAGGTGGCAGGTTCAAACCCAGTCCCAGCCAAAAAAAAAAAAAATCCTTAAAGAAACTGTGGGGAAAACACTTGATGGTATCGGCCTGGGGAAAGACTTGCAACAGCAACAAAAATAAACAAATGGGACTTTTTTAAACTGAAAAGCTCCTGTACAGCTAAGGAGACAAAAATCAAAGCAAAGAGACAACCATCAGAATGGGAAAGGATATTTGCATATTATGAATTAGACAAAAGCTTGATAACTAGGACCTACAGAGAACTCAAAATTTTTTTTTTTTTTTTTTTTTGAGACAGAGCCTCAAGCTGTCCCCCTGGGTAGAGTGCCGTGACATTACAGCTCACAGCAACCTCCAACTCCTGGGCTCAAGCGAGTCTCTTGCCTCCGCCTCCCAAGTAGCTGGGACCAC
>CAUYTI010073989.1:0-10940 GCA_963575145.1 Galago senegalensis | reverse complement strand
TGACAAGCCGATTAAAAACATTGAGTGGGAAAAAGATTCCCTGTTTAACAAATGGTGCTGGGCAAACTGGCTGGCAACCTGTAGAAGACTGAAACTGGACCCACACCCTTCACCATTAACTAAGTTAGACTCTCACTGGATTAAAGACTTAAACTTAAGACATGAAACCATAAAAATACTAGAGGAAAGTGTAGGGAAAACACTTGAAGAAATCGGCCTGGGTGAACATTTTATGAGGAGGACACCTCGGGCAATTGAAGCAACATCAAAAATACACTATTGGGACCTGATCAAACTAAAGAGCTTCTGCATAGCCAAGAACACAGTAAGTAAGGCAAGCAGACAGCCATCAGAATGGGAGAAGATTTTTGCAGGTTATGTCTCTGACAAAGGTTTAATAACCAGAATCCATAGAGAACTTAAACGTATTAGCAAGAAGAAAATGAGTGATTCCATCTCAGGGTGGGCAAGGGACTTGAAGAGAAGTTTCTCTAAAGAAGATTGGTGTACAGCCTACAGATA
The DNA here is from genome assembly GCA_963575145.1 of Galago senegalensis. Lineage (NCBI taxonomy): Eukaryota > Metazoa > Chordata > Mammalia > Primates > Galagidae > Galago > Galago senegalensis. The sequence goes on along the minus strand of CAUYTI010073989.1, from coordinate 10,418 downwards.
TATGAAAAAATGCTCACCATCCTTAATCATCAGAGAAATGCAAATCAAAACTACTTTGAAATATCATCTAACTCCAGTGAGATTAGCCTATATCACAAAATCCCCAAACTAGAGATGCTGGCATGGATGTGGAGAAAAGGGAACACTCCTACACTGCTGGTGGGAATGTAAACTAATACGTTCCTTTTGGAAGGACATCTGGAGAACACTTTGAGAACTAAAAATAGACCTGCCATTTGACCCTGCAAATCCTTTATTAGGTATATTCCCAGATGACCAAAAATCACATTACAACAAGGACATTTGTATCACAATGTTTATTGCAGCCCAATTCATAATTGCCAGGTCATGGAAGAAGCCCAAATGCCCATCTATCCACGAACGGATCAACAAACTGTGGTATATGTACACCATGGAATACTATGTAGCCATTAAGAAGGATGGAGACTTTATGTCCTTCATGTTCACATGGATGGAGCTAGAAAATGTTCTTCTGAGCAAAGTATCACAAGAATGGAGGAAGAAGTATCCAATGTACACACCCCTATTATGAAACTAAATTATACCTTTTGTATGAAAGCTATAACCAAATAGCCTAAGAATATGGGGAGGGGGTGAGGGAAGGGAGGGGGGAATGGGTGGAGGGAGAAGGATTGGAGGGATCACTTCTGAGGTTTATCTTACAGGGGTACAAGTGAATCTTTCTTTTTTTTTTTTTATGAATGCATCATATTTTATTTTAATAATCCCCTATTAATATACATCTTACTTTCTTCAAAATTTTCAATCAAATAAGCAAACCAATAACGGGAAATATCTTGTATATACCTCTTTTCATGCTTGTTATTTCTTTGAGGTAAATTCCTAGAGTGAATCTTTCTAAGAGTAGAATGTGAACGTTTTAAAACAATAACTGAGAAAATGACATGAAGGCTGTGTTGACCAGTTTGATGGAAGTATTTCGGATTGCATGTGAAAACCCCACACTGTAGCCCAGAAGTGCATTAATGTACATAGTTACCATTCAATAAAAAAAAAAGGAATGTCTACTACGTATTAGAGGAGTTATCAAATAGACAGTTGGATACATGAATTTGGAAGTTGTGATGGTTAATGTTACGTGTCAGCTTGACTGTGTTAAGAGTTGCCCAAATAGCTGGTGAAAGATTATTTCTGAGCATGTCAGTTAGGGTGTTTCTAGAAGAGATTAGTGTTTGAATCAGTAGCTTGAGTAAAGAAGATCCACCATTACTCAATATGAGTGGGCATTATCCAATCCATTGAGGGCCCAAATAGAATAAAAAGGCAGAAGGCCAAAATTGCTCCCTTTTTTTTGGAGCTGGCACATTCATCTCTTATCTTTGGATAGCAGAGCTCCTGGTTCTCAGGTCTTTGGATTCTGAGTTACACCAGCAGCCATTCAGTTCCCAGGCCTTTATCCTCAGAGTTGGAGTTAGAACATTGACTCTCCAGATTCTCAGCTCTTCAGATTAAGACTGTATTGTACCACTTGAATTCCTAGTTCTCCAGATTGTAGATGACTAATGGTGGGACATCTTAGTGTCCATAATTACTTGAGCCAATCCTCATAATAAATCCCTTTATCCATCTATCTATTGATTTATCAATCTATCATCTATCTATCAACTATTGGCTTTCTTTCTCTAGAGAACCCTGACTAATACAAAAGTCAAAGAAGAGATCATAGTTGGGAAATAACAATTTAGGAGGCATTTGCCTGTGAATGGTATTCAAGATTATGAGAATGAATGAGATTACCTAAACAAGAGTATAGATAGAGAAGAGAATAATAACAATGACAATAATGAAAATAGTAATGATGATACATGTAATTATAATGACAGTAACAAACATGTAGATAGTGCTTATTATATAGTAGGTATTATTCTAAGTGCTTTATATTTTAATTCATTTAATCTTAGCAACAATCTTATGAAGTAGGTGCTATTATTATCCCTACTTTATAAATGAGTAATTTGAGACACTGATAGATTTAGGCAAATTGTCCAATTTCATACTAAGTTGCAGGTAGGATTCAAAAGCAGGCAGTTTGGTTTCCAAGTTCATTTTCTTAACTACTATGCTATTATTGCCTCTCAAGAGAAGAGAGTCCAGAATTAAGCTCTGGTGCTCTATCACATTTAGAGAACAAGAAGAGTAGGACTCAGCAAAGGAGACTGATAAGGAATAACCAGCAGAGTGTAGTGTCATGCAAGCCAAGCAAATAGAGTATATAGATAAGGAGGACATTTTAAAGCATATTGAATATTTTTGATCTGTTAAGTAAAAGGACAGAAAGGTTTCCACTGGATTTATCAATATGGAGATTGCTAGTGTCCTGACAAGAGAAGTTCCTTCCTTCTGAGTATTTACCATTTTCCAAAACACTCCCCTCTTCAGCCACTACCTTCCTTTTAGTACTATAATTGCCTCTTCATCTATGAATTTCATATACCAATAGGTATGTGCAGTAAGATTACTTCAATTTCGTACAGGATGTATTCTGAGTGACATTTTATATTTGAACTTTTATCTCGCTTATTTTGGTATCCTTGACTTTTAAAATTCCTTCTGCAGATATTTTCCTATGTCATCAAAGGAGTTATATAAGAGCCTTTCTCCTTAGTTCTACTACTCCTACTTCCTCTGCTGGTTGATTCAGAGTGGGAAAGAAGATGAGATTCCTGGCTGTTTCTGAATGGCAAACTCAAGCACTATGTCACTAGGGAATTCTGGTGTACAGCACTTTTGCCCTACTGTTCATATGCTTGAGTAATTGTGAGACAGTTTCTGAAGACTAAATCACCCTCCAGCAAGGATAATGACTCCTATTAGGCAGTTTCGAGTGAGGAGAGATCACATGACTAGTGTCTCTAATTAGCCCCACAACAAGTTCTAGTCTAGATTTCTTATTTAGGACACAGTGGTAGTTAGAAAGAGTGTGATTCATTTCTGCCAGTGTGTGAACATATCTGAATACATCAAAAGGAAACTCATTTCCAGATGAAGTCTTCTTGAACAGTGCTGCCTGAGGAGGGTGAACAATGACACATCTCAGCTTCAGGAGGGAATGGCACTTGGAGAGGGAGGTTCTCTTTGATCTCTGATGAGGAAAAACAATACCTTGGACAGGATGTCATAAGCCTGTGGATTCTCTCTCAAGCTCAGGAGAGCAGATGGCATAAGCACATCAGGGAACTGACAAGTGCTTATCACTACTTCTCACTAACTTTCTCAAAATATGTCAACATTGGCCTTCCCTGGAGATCTCAGTCAAGACATTGCCTTAAAGGAGAGTATGCATAGAACTGAGGTCATGGAGCATGCACAGAGAGCATTTACAGAAATCAGTGAGCCAAGTTCTTCAGTGATCTAAGTTCCTCACTTATATTTGCCATTCCATGTGGGATTTGTAGTTCTTTTTAAAAGTTTTATTTTATGTTATTTTTGGGGATTTGGGGCTCTTAGGGGCCAAAAAGTCAAAACCCTTGACCTGTTCTCAGAAAAGCAACTTTTTCCTATAGAAATGGCTCAGACTAAATAGGTGTCCCCCAAACACTAACTATTTAATTTTATTTGTACATTTTCTATCCTTTAGGATTATGGAAATCCCTAAGCAAAGGTAGAGGAGCAAGCATCATTGATGTTGAAGATACTGGTAAAAAGAAACAAGCTATAGGAGGATCTGTAATCCTGGAATAGCAGAATTGTCCTGAAGGCTGGTGGGAGGATAAAAAAGCTGAAATCTTGAAGGCACCTAGAGAAAGGGGATTGGAAATGGTGGCAGACGTTTTTGGGGAAAATTACCTTCTAGAATCAGAGATGAGAGAGAAAGAAAATAGTTTGTGAGATGATAAAGGCCCACATAAGTAAGAATAACTAAAGTCCTCACTTTTTTCCACTATCCTTCTTGCAGATCTAGAGGTGGGCGAGAAGAGATCCTCCAGATTTTCATTCCATCCAGAACTAAAAGCAAAGAAGTACATGAAATGAACAGAAAGGAAGGCAGAGGGGCCTTGCCATTAGATCACAAATAGAAACATCTGAAACTTTCCACTGGAAACACTTGGCAGGATTAGACCCTCGTGGGACCTTAAAGGAATCTCAATTTAACTCTTATTGGCCTGCATAGTGCAAGGATGTGATGTGTTTGGAAGAGTTTGTGGTCCCGGGAGAGAAACGTGACCATGAAGTTTCTATCCTATGTGGGAGTTGAGGATGGAATATTCTTTTTTTTTTTTTTTGTAAACTACTTTAGACTTGTTGGAAACTTGTGATCATAGTGAAACCTGTCTGGAGGTCTGCTCTCCACCTCAACTAAGTCCCACCCTGTCAGTGATGATTTTACCTTCTTGTGTGTTTCCAGAGAGAATATATTTTCAAAGCCAAGCAATCAATTTTTATGGGTCCCCGCCTGGAATTTAAGTTTAGAGTTAGATTCTTTATAATAGGGACAGTTTATTGGCCAAAGTTATACCTGAATTGTAACCAATGGATTAGCCAATGTAATAGTTTCAAACTGGTGAACACAAGCGGCAATCAAGCAGGATTTTCCAGAACTCCATCAGAGCTTGAGGCTCACCCAGAAGGAAGTGAGTGATGAAATACTGCTGAAACAATTTGTCTGGGGCTCTTGTGGTTTTGTGCCTGAAGAATTAGCTTGGGCCTTAAAATCTGCTCTAGCCAGAAAAGTAAAGGCCCAAAGGATAGGATTTCAGGGGTCACATTTCTAAAACTGTATCACTTTTCCCACCTTTCTGCAGATGACTAAAAAATATTTTAGGAGACAGTTTTTCACTCTGTATTCCTTCCTTGACTCTCCCAAACTTCGTAACTGGGGCCATGGTCATAGTTACAGAGAGTGGTTAAATCCTTTTTGAGAGTAGGATTTCTTAGCAGAAAAGAAGGAAGAGAACAGGAGTACTGCCTGCTTGAAGTTGGAGTGGCAGGCACTGGGTTGGTAAAAAAGAGAGTGATTGGAAATGTGAAAGCCAAATTACTGACTTTATAGTTGTGCTAAGGATGACCGGCCCTATTCAAATAGAGAATTTTATGAAAATTCACATCAGGGCAATGGTAAGATTCTTCTTCAAGCAGCTAATTATGTCAACTATGTGATGTGTCAGCACTGTGTTTGGGGGGAAGTACACGAAGGGCTTTGCAGATATTTTGCATACAAGTTGCAGCATTTCTGACCTAGCAGTTCTTTTGACCTTCTCTGCAAACTTCATGAACTCTAGGATATTTTTCTTCTTTCAAAAAAGCCAATTTCTGATTAGCTTGGTTTGATCAGATTTTTTCCCTAAACTACTGAATTACATTCAATAATGCATAGATTATGCAAAAAACTAATTTATTTATGGTAAATTCTCTTGTGTATAATGGATATTTTGCTAAGGTTGTTCACAAAAGCACTTGCTAATTAAAGAGACACCTGGCATTTCCTTTGATGGGGAAAGGATTACAGGAAAGGACAGCCAATCTCCAGCATCAGGGTCTAGCACATGCTGAATCTCCTGGGATGTTATTTATCCTGAACTCTTCTTCAGCCTTGGCAGGGAGGATTTGCTGCTGCAGCTGGGCACTGGCCTTGCTCAGAAGCAGAACAGCAGTTACACAACCAAGATGCAAGCTACAAAAAGTCTGAAGTTTCTCCTTCTTGTTCAGGCAAGAAACCACAGCCACCTCTATTATCTTTCCTGCTTGCTTGACCAAAAAAGGTTTTGTTAGTTTTCATTTCAGCTAAGCTAGGGTGGGCCAACAACTGGAGGTAGGGGAGTAACAGATGGCTGGTTAGAGTTTAAATGGGTGCAGGAGAAATTGGGGTATGTTGTAGCACTTTTATGCTTTGAGGATGAACATATGCTAAAAGTAGTGACTTATGTATTTCTTTCCAAGTAAAATACTCTTGGTCTATGTGGCATCCTGTTAATAGGCTTTAAGTGGCCAGCATCACACGAAGATGTATTATTGCCAAAGCCCATCACCAGGTCCTAGGGAATAATTGGCACTCCTGTATCGTCTTTTTTTATTAACTTGTAAATAGCGCTAAACTGTTAGTTGAATTGTAGTAGCAACAAGAAAAGGAGACAGAGGAAAAGGAGACAGAGGCAAATAGCCAGGAGAATATTAGGTTAAATACACACTCATCACTAGCAATGCTTCTTCCTGTCCTTCAAATAACCCTGCCTTTCATCAGGTGGAATGATTGGTTCAAGGATAAATTGAGTTGAAAAATAAATTCAAGACAAAACATTTTAGATTTTTGCCCTTGAGGTAGCTAATCCTGAAAACCCTGACATACAGCTGAGGCTCAAATTTCAAGGATTAGTTTAATAAACACTGGAAAGTGTAAACATTTGGGAATAAAGAACTAGGTTTAAAAGTATGTCATATTTTTATTGGAATAAAACAACATTATTATTACATTGAAGGAAAACTTTTCAAACAAAGGAACAAAAATCCATTCACAAGCTCTCTAACACAGCAGTATCACTTTTGGATGTCCAAATCCATACACATTTTTTACATAGTTGTATTTGAAATGAACATAGGCTTTATAGTCTGATTTTTTCTCATAGCATAATAGCCTAAACATTGTCTATGCCTCCACCTAATCTTCACGGTCTTTTTCAAGTTGTCATTTGATTTTGTGTGACTACACTATTATCGTATTATGATTATCAGAAAATTTAGAAAGTACGGAGAAGAATAAACCAGGCAAAGGTCATCTATTATTTCACTATCCAAAGGAAACTAATAAAAAATTGTTGGCCGATTTCCTTCTAGCCTTTGAATAATCAATGTATTTTGATTTACACAATTGAAATGACATAGTATGTATATTTTCTGGTTTGTTTTATTAGCGTTACATAGCATGTATTATGCTCTTATGAATTATCATAAACATACTTCATGAGGATTGCATTATTTTCTGGTATTTGAACATTCCCTGATAGTAGATTGTTTTGATATTTCCCTAATATCAGGGATGCTGCAATGAGGATGGTATTAGTTGGGATAATGCCAACTGCTGTAACAAAGAGGTTTCCTGAAATGTAAGGGCTAATGCCAGACAGAAATTGTTTCTCTTTCAAGTAATGGCATGCATTATGAGTCAGGTCATTGTTCTACTTTATGTATTCATTCAAGAATGCAGATATCTTGGCTTTTTTCCACAATCTATGCAGAATATGATGTCACTTTAACATCCATGTTCAGACTCATAGGAATACCTACCTCTTAAGGGATCTGGCACAGAAATGGCACACACCTTTGCTTGAGTTTCTTTGTCATATGGCCACACAAGCAAGTGAACTTTGAAACTGTAACATAGCTGGGCAGGCATGTGCTTGGCATGTTTGTTATGACGGAGGAAGAGGAAAAGACATTTTGGAAGACAGCTAGCGGTCTCTGCCACAAAATTTTCTGTGCATAAATGTTTGTTTGTATTTCAGTGTTTTTTTCCTCAAGATACAATCTTAGAAAGACAGACTAAGTTATTTCTTTTTTTAAATTTTAGGTTAATTTGAGGGTACAAATAATTAGATTACGATGTTGGCATTTGTTAGGTATGGTTGCTATTTCTGTTTTGTCCCACCTCGACGAAGTGTGCCATATAGCCCCACATTGTGCCCATTAAGTGGGAAAACACCAATCTTCCTTGCTCCTCCCCTCTCCTCCTCTCCCTGTCCCCCTCTCCCCACCTTGAATTAAATAACAGTTTTCTCTTGTGTGGGCATATATTAGATCGTATACTGGCTTCATATTAGTATTGAAAACATTGGATACTTGCTTTTCCATTTTGTGATACTTTACTAAGAATAATGTGTTTCAGTTCCATCCAGGATAATACACAATATGTCAGGTCTCCATCAGTTTTTATGCATGAATAGTATTTGACGGTATACCTATACCACGGTTTATTAATCCTCTTCTGGGTTGATAGGACTTTATGTTGTTCCCACATCTTGGCAATTGTAAATTGAGCTGTGATAAACAATCTGGTGCAAATTTCTTTATGATAAAATAATTTTTTTCCTTTAGGTAGATGCCTAGTAATGGGATTGCAGGATCAAATGGAAAGTCTAATTTGAGTTCTCTAAATATTCATACTTATTTCAGAAGAGGATGTATGAGTTTGCAGCCCCACCAACAGTGTCAAAGTGTTCCCTTCTCTACACTTCCATGCCAGCATCTGCAGCGTTGGGATTTTGTAATGTGGGCTATTCTCACTGAGGTTAGGTGATATCTCAGGTTGCTTTTGCTTTTCATTTCTCTGATAATTAGGGAAAATGATAAGCATTTTTTCATATTTGTTATCTAATCATCTGTCTTCCTCAGAGAAGATTCTGTTCATGTCTCCTGCCCAATGATAGATGGGATTGTTTGCTCTTTTTTTGTTAATTAATTTGAGTTTTCTGTGGATTCTACTTGTCAACTCTTTGTCAGATTGATAACATGCAAATACTTTTCCTATTCTGAAAGTTGCCTATTTGCTTTAATGCTTGTATCCTTAGTACTGAAGAAGCTTTTCAGCTTAATCATCCCCATTTGTTTATTTATGTTGTTGTGATTGCCACTGACGTTTTCTTTACAAAATCTTTCCCCAGGCCAACATCCATAACAGTTTCACACACACACATTTCTTCTAGGATTTTTCTCATTTCATGTCTTAGGTCTAAATCTTCTATACATTTTGAGTCAATTTTTGTAAGTGATGACAAGTGGGGGTCCAGTTTCAGTCTTTTACGTGTGGTTATCCATTTCTTCCAGCACCATTTACTGAATAGGGATTCTTTCCCCCAGTGTGTGGTTTATCAAAGATCAGATGGCTATAAGAGATTGGGTTCATCTCTTGGTTTTCTATTCAGCTCCATTTCTCTGTGTCTCTATTTTTGTACCAATACCATGATGCTTTGATCACTGTGGACTTGTAATATACCCTGAAGTCTAGAAGAGTGATGCCTTCCGCTTTGTTTTTATTATTAAAAAGTGCCTTGGCTATTGGTTTTTTTGGTTTCATGCCAAATGAAATACTATTTTTTTTCTGGTTCTTCCAAGTATGATGTTGGTATTTTAATGGACATTGTATTAAATCCATATATTGCTTTGGGTAGTATAGACATTTTAATAATGTTGATTCTTCTCAGCCAGGAGCATGGTATGTTCTTCCATTTGTTAATGTCTTCTTCTATTTCTAGTGGTTTCATAATTCTCTTTGTAGAGATCTTTCACCTATTTTGTTAGGTATACTCCTAGGTATTACATTGTCTTTGAAGCTATTGTGAAGGGAATTGTGTCCTTGATTTGCTCAACTTGACTGTTATTGGTGTATACAAAGGCTATTGATTTGTGGACAATGATTTTATATTCTGAATCTTACTGTATTTCTTGATCACTTCCAGGAGACTTGTGGTTGAGTCTCAGGGATTTTCTTTTTTTTTCTTTTTATTAAATGATAGCTGTGTACATTAATGCAATCATGGGGTGCAGTGTGGTGTTTTCATATACAATTTGAAATATTTTCATCAAACTGTTTAACATAGCCTTTATGTCATTTTCTTGGTTATTGTGTTAAGACATTTATATTCTACTCTTAGATTCCCTTGTACCCTCATAAGATAAACCTCAGAAGTGATCCCTCCAATCACCCTCCCTCCACCCATGCCTCCCTTCCCATATTCTTAGGCTATAATTCGGTTATAGCTTATATGAAAGCTATAAATCAGTTTCATAATAGGGCTGTGTACATTGGATACTTTTTCTTCCATTCCTGTGATACTTTGCTAAGAAGAACACTTTCTAGCTCCATCCATGTAAACATGAAGGACGTAAAGTCTCCATCTTTCTTTATGGCTGCATAGTAATCCATGGTGTACATATACCACAGTTTGTTGATCCATTCATGGATTGATGGGCACTTGGGCTTCTTCCATGACCTGGCAATTACAAATTGGGCTGCAATAAACATTCTGATACAAATATCTTTTTTGTAATGCGATTTTTGGTCATCTGGGAATATTTACAACAAAGGAATTGCAGGGTCAAATGGCAGGTCTATTTTTAGTTCTCTAAGTGTTCTCCAGATGTCTTTCCAAAAGGAACATATTAGTTTCTAGCTCCATCCATGTTTGCATGAAGGAAATAAAGTCTCCATCTTTCTTTATGGCTGCATAATATTCCATGGTGTACATATACCACAGTTTGTTGATCCATTTGTGGATCAGTGGGCACTTGGGCTTCTTCCATGACCTGGCGATTATGAATTGGGCTGCAATAAACATTCTGATACAAATGTCTTTGTTGTAATGCGAATTTTGGTCATCTGGGAATATACCCAACAAAGGAATTGCAGGGTCAAATGGCAGGTCTATTTTTAGTTCTCTAAGTGTTCT
>CAUYTI010073988.1:0-12372 GCA_963575145.1 Galago senegalensis | reverse complement strand
GCCGTGGCATTACAGCTCACAGCAACCTCCAACTCCTGGGCTCAAGCGAGTCTCTTGCCTCCGCCTCCCAAGTAGCTGGGACCACAGGCGCCTGCCACAATGCCCGGCTATTTTTTGGTTGCAGCCGTCATTGTTGTTTGGTGGGCCCAGGCTGGGGATTTGAACCCGCCACCTTAAGTGTACGTGGCTGGCGCCTTAGCCGGTAGAGCTATAGGTGCCAAGCCATGACACTGACTTTTACAGGTCAGAGATTTTGTAGGCTGTCCCTCAGTTTGGGTTTTTCTGAGGTTTCCTCAGGATTAGATTTTAGTTTTTGTGTTTTATTATGATTATGATTATAATTATCAAGATGAGAATAATAGTAGTAGCTGCCTAATGCATTATTGTCAAGATTAAACTGATCAGGCTCAGCGCTTGTAGCTCAGCAGTTAGGGTACTGGCCACATACACCGGGGCTGGTGGGTTCAAACCCAGCCTAGGCCACCTAAACAATGACAACTGCAACAACAAAAATAGCCAGGCATTGTGGCAGGTGCCTGTAGTCCCACCTACTTGGGAGTCTGAGGCAAGAGAATCACTTAAGCTCACGAGTTGGAGGTTGTTGCGAGCTGTAATGCCACTGCAGTCTACCAAGGGTGACGTAGTGAGACTCTGTCTCCAAAAAAAAAGACTAAACCAATCATGTGAAAAGCACAAAACAATGCTGGTTCATAGCAAGTGCCCCATAAAGAGAGAATACTGTTGCTGTTGCCATTAACATGGTGGGAGACCTAAGGAATGAACGCTTTAAACGAAGTTAGAGAGGTTAGGAAGGAGAATCACTGCCCTTCGTGGGGCCCCTAGGAGAGCCTGGCAGGGAGACTGAGGAGAGAGCCTGAGCATTATATAGGGTGGACTCAGGTTGTGAGATCATTTCTGCAGAGGTGCCCAGGGCTGGAAGTCACTGAGCATTCCCTAGCCCTGACGTTGGCACTTCACATGGATCCAACCAGGACCCTTCTTTCTTTCTTTTCTTTTTCTTTTTTATTTTGAGACAGAGTCTCACTATGTCACCCTTGGTAGAGTGCTGTGGCTTCACAGCTCACAGCAAACTCAAACCCTTGGGCTTAAGTGATTCTCTTGCCTCACCCTCCCAAGTAGCTGGGACTATAGGCACCGGCCACAATGCCTGGATATTTTTGTTGTTGTTGTTGTTGTAGTTGTCATTGTTGTTTTAGCTGGTCCAGGCTGGGTTTGAACCTGCCAGCCTCTGTGCATGTGGCCAGTGCCGTAACCATTGTGCTATGGGTGCCAAGCCCAGGACCTGTCTTTCTGATGGATTCATTGTCTGGGTCCTCTAGCTCTTCTTCCTTTTCTCCTCCCCAAACTAGGTACTTCAGAGGCTCATCAAGTCCCGAGGGAAGTCTCAATCCAAACACCTCAATGTCCAAATAGCAGCCTCGGAGAAACTGGCACAGTGTTCCCCTGTGAGTGCCTAGGCGAGGGGAAGGGAAGGGAGGAGAAAATGTGGGTTGTCTAATTTCCTCTGGCTTGCATGGGAGACAGAGTGACCAGCAACACCTGGGCCAGGTTCCTAGATGCAGACTGATCTTCGTGGAAAGAGCATAGGGCAGGTAGAGATTGGATTCAAGCCCCAGAGTCAAGCCCCTCTCTTTCAGCCTTGGTTGCCTAATCTCCAGAATGAGGAAGTTGGTTTATCTGAGAGCCAAGACCTTGCAGGTCTGCCAATCTGTAGATCTGAGAACCCTCTTTCCCTTCCTTCACATAGAGTAGCCTCTTTTTAACCTTGTCCTTCAACCCCTTGACTCCACCCACTGCACCCAGGCCACACCCTCACCCCATTGGTCACTCCCCTGCTCATCCCAGCCCCGCCCCCTAACCCCACCTCCACAGGAAATGTTCGATATCATCCTGGACGAGAACCAATTGGAGGACGCGTGCGAGCACTTGGCTGAATACTTGGAAGCCTATTGGAAGGCCACACACCCGCCCAGCAGCACACCACCCAATCCACTGCTGAACCGTACCATGGCCACTGCTGCCCTGGCCTCCAGTCCTGCCCCTGTCTCCAACCTCCAGGTACAGGTGCTCACCTCGCTCAGGAGGAACCTCAGCTTCTGGGGCGGGCTGGACGCCTCACAGCGGGGCGGCAGCACAGTGCCACCACAGCAAGAACACGCCATGTAGAGTGCCTCACCTGTCTTCCCTCCTGCCTAGGGTCTGGAACTGGAATGCAGGGGACACGGGGAAGGAAGGGAAGAGCCTCATTTTGTAAAAAATGTGGTGAGAGGCAGCTTCTGGTGTCTGTGGTTTTTGATGGCACTGGTGCTGCCTCCCAATCTGTTGCTAGCTGGATATGAGGCCTGATTCAGGCCCTTGTAAGACCAGGGAATAGGAAGGAAATATAACGAAGAGGGCCGGGTGAGGTGCGCACACCTGTATTCCTAGCACTCTGAGAGGCCAAGGTGGATGGATTGCTTGAGCTCAGGAATATTTGAGACCAGCCTGAGTAAGAGCAAGACCGTCTTTATTTAAAATAGAAAAACTAGCCTGTAGTCCCAGCTACTTTGGAAGCTGAGGCAAGAGGATCACCTGAGCCTTAGAGATTGAGGTTGCTGTGAGCTATGATGATGCTGTGACACTCTACCCAGGGTGAGGATGAGACTGTCTCATAAAAAAAGAAAAGAAAAGAAGGGCGGCGCCTGTGGCTCAAAGGAGTAAGGCACAAGCCCCATATGCCGGAGGTGGTGGGTTCAAACCAAGCCCCAGCAAAAAACTGGAGAAAAAAAAAAAAAGAAAAGAGAATATGAGGAAGAGTGATATAATTCTTAGCTGAACTTCACACTCTATTTTGACCCAAGAGAGCAGGAGCCCTCAGACCTAAGAAAACCCACAGAGCAGGGTCCATTAAGCCCAGCAGGACTGCTCCCTCTTGGACTCCTAACCCCAGGAGGGACCCAGAATGTAGCATTCTCCATGAGTTGATGCTGTATTTTCCATCCTCTCCCAGTTAAATAGAATCCAGGAAAGGCCTTCTCCTAAGTGTCCTATCCTTCCTTGACTTCCTCCCATAGGTGCCACAGTCCATCTCTGAGGCCATAGCATTAAGTATATGGTTCTGGGTTAGAGCCAAAAGAAACCTATGAAATCATGCCAGACTGTGTTTTCAACAATAGAGCCCATTTGTTTACTGAGTCTTGTATGGATACTGAATATATAGATAAGGCATCCTGCTGTGCTCTGAGGGAACTAGGGGCTTCTTGGCCTCCCCTTCACTTCCATGGAGACCCCTGAAGCATTTCTGTGCCCTCCTCACCCCGCCCTAGGTAAGTCTCCAGGGAACAGTTTTGAAACTACTGCTCTAGTCTAATCCCCATCACACTACAATCAAGAAACTGGGCCACAGAGAGGGGAATCATTTGCTCAGGATCACACTGCTTGAAGTGACAGGGGTGGGACAAGAACCCAGGCCTCTCCTTGCATCCCATTTGGCAATTTCCATGGTAGCAGTGGCCACCAGCTTACCTCTTAAGTGGCATTTGGTGGGGCTGTTAGGCTACTTCATCATCTCTGTTGGGGGAGGGAGACCCATCAGCCTTCCCAGCCTGCTGCTTTGAGTCTTTGTTGGGGGCAGGAGAGGGAGCCTATCAATCTTGGAGACTCTGTCATCTGACTTAGGGAATGGAGAACAAGTGTGGGGTGCTGGAAACCTGTGATTGGGGTCTGGTGTGGGCTGAAGAAGCCAGGGTCAGTGAGTTTGAACTGATATCCCTTCTTAATATATTTGGAAAACTGGAGGGAATGACTAATCCAATCAACCACTAACGATTGGCAATACTAATGAGTTGTTAATGTTGATTAACCCCAAGATAGCATTAACGACATGCACTGAGGAAGGGATGACTAATTGTTCATGGCTCTCTGCCATGGTTACCATGAGAGTTCATGGTCCTCACGTCTTAAGGTTGGGCTTCTGCTGCCTGGATAGAGGAGCAAATGCCCAGAGTTCTGTCCTCTGATTAGGCTTCAAAGCCATTTGCCTTGGGGGTTCTTCCCCAACCTCTAGAGCCAGAACCCTCCTCCTTAAGCCCAGCTAGGTGTCTTGGTGCTGTCACTAACCTGCCTTGCTTTGTTGTGTTTTTCTTACCTCTGGCTGATCTGCATGGTGTGTGCTGTCCGTCTGCTAACCAGGGACCCTACCTTCCTTCTGGGGACCAGTCGCTGGAACGGGCCACCGGGGAGCACGCCAGTGTGCACGAGTACCCGGGAGAGCTGGGCCAGCCCCCAGGCATTTACCCCAGCAGCCACCCACCAGGCCGGGCAGGAACCCTGCGGGCACTGTCCCGCCAAGACACGTTTGATGCCGAGACCCCCGGCAGCCGAAACTCTGCCTACACGGAGCTGGGAGACTCATGTGTGGACATGGAGACTGACCCCTCAGAGGGGCCAGGGCTTGGAGACCCTGCAGGGGGCAGCACTCCACCAGCCCGACAAGGTTCCTGGGAGGAAGAGGAAGAAGACTATGAGGAAGAGCTGACTGACAACCGGAACCGGGGCCGGAATAAGGCCCACTACTGCGCTGAGGGTGGGGCTCCAGTTCTGGGGCGCAACAAGAATGAGCTGGAGGGCTGGGGGCGAGGTGTCTACATCCGCTGAGAGGCAGGGGCCAATCCATAGGAGGAAGGGCTCTGAGCCCAGGGGAGGGGAGGGACAGAGGGTCTCACCACTTGAGATGTATCTTGCCTCCAGGGGGCTTATCTCCCCCCTTTCAAATGCCTTTGCTCAATGTTTGGGGTTTCTTTGGTGGTATCATCCCAGCTCCTGGGAGGCCCTTAACCCTCAGCTGTAGGTTTTTACCTACCTGCTGTGGGTGGATGGGGGATACCCACCTTTCTGAAATGTCCCCTTTTCCCTATTTTAGGGGGCTGTCCCCCCTCACCCTCCCAGAGAAAAGGTGCACTTCCTTCATTCTTTCTACTCGGGGCTCTAAGTGAAGGTCCTATACGGGGTGACCCTTCTTTTCCCAACCTGGAGTATTTGGGAAGAGTTGGGTGCTTTTTCTGGAGAGGAGGCCACAGAATCCTTGCTATGGGAGCTCTCTCCCCTCAACCCACATCTAAGGTCCCTCACCATGCCCACACCCGCCCCCAAGCTTCCCAGCAGCATGTCTGGTAGGTGAGAACTATAGTATGGACACCCCATGGGGAGCTTGTCTTCAGAGGGATTTGGGTGGAGACTGGTAGGCATGAGATGTAGCACCCTCTGCCCTCCATGGCCATGGCAATGCCAAGGCCTAGAACCCTGAGGAGTGGGCTACCTGAGATGCTGCTATCCACCCCCTCTCCATGCCTCAGCCTTCGCCTACCCCAGGAATGAGCTTTGCCTACAACATCCCCTGCCTGCTGCCATCATAAAAGGGGGCCCATCTGCATCTGAGTCCCCCATCCCCATTTTCATGCCACCTGAGTGTGGAGCCCATGGAACACTCTGGTCCACCTCATTTTAAACCAAAAAACTGCCCCTTCACCCCCACCCTGAGGCCCCAGGGGAGAAACCCTGTAGGTTGGTGCCCAAGAAGGGACCGCTAGACCAGGGGTTGCCTTGGGACCCCAGATTTCCCCTGGGGGGCTTGGCTGCTGCTGCCGCTGCTCTGTATCTGCCTCTCGTGATTCTGTTCTTCACCCACATGGACTGTCCCTAGGAGAGGCCTTGATACCCCCTCTCCCCTGGGGTATCCCTCTTCCTCTGCATCCCTATAGCCCAGCAGCCCTGCCCCCTCCCCAGCGTCCCAGCTGGGCCAGAGAGAGCCGATTGTGCCAACGAGGACTGGGCCCCCTGGCTGCCCACCTCAGAGATGGGCACCTCATGCCTGTCTCGCCACCTCCTGTGCCAATGTTGTTCCGCCCCCCACCTGGGGGTGGGGTGCAGCTTCCACTTCCTAATTAGAAGATGCCACTGCCTAACCTCTCCCCCTTCCTGTCTAATGTCCTGTGCCCCCTCATTTGTCTGTCTATTTGTCTGTACTCTCCTAGGAGAAGTATTTTGCCATATATAAACTGCTGTCCTGTCCTTTGTGGCCGCCTCCCAAGCCTGCTTCTTTGTTCCCAACACACAGTTGTTAGCCTAGGCATGTGGGAGCTGCCAACATGCAGGGGGGACCCAAGGTTTGGATGCAGGAATAAGCTGTACCCTGAGTGGACTCAAGAGAAGAGACAGTTCTGTGATTTGTGGTCCTCTGGTGCCTTATGTAAAGCTGGGAGCTACTTGCCCAGTCTCAGCTCACCATTTGGCCCTGAGCCCTATGCTTTACCTATCTCCCTACATGTAGCTGTGGAAATGGGAGCCTGGAATTTCACTCAGTGCGTGGGATCCAGAACCACCGTGCAATGTATGAAAGGCACACGCTTGTTTTTCTGCTCCTGAGGCCTAGCTGTGCTCTAACACCTCAAGAGAAGAGGCTGAGTTTTTGGTTCCACTAATGCTCCCCCACAATCCTGCCCCTACTAACCACCTAGCCTAGGTATGTGGAGTTACTGACATTCAGGAGGGATCAAAGGGGTGGGGTGGGGAGGTGGTCTACTTTTGTGGGGGGAGGGGTGGAGAAAATGGGGGACTCCACCAGTCTCAGCCAGAGAATGAGGAACAAAGTAAGCAGTGGTTGTGCCCTTTCCTGCCATCCCCAGCTGGCAGGATGTGGATTTCTGACAGTTGCTACTGCAGCCACCTGTGACCTGCCTCTCAGTACCCACAATCCTTTCCTCATGCCTCCTGATCTTGTTTTGGAGTCAGTGGCTCTGGATGACTATCGCGCCTGGGTCCTCCATCTGAGCTCAGGCCCAGTATCTGTGCACACCTGTGCATGTGTGTAGAGGGTGACAGACATCTCCTGAGACCTAGATAAGGAGCTACCAGATCAAAGAAAGAGGAACTGGGCAGGCACAGAGGTCAAGTGACTGACCCAAGTTCCCCAGGGAGTTGATGGCAAAGTTGATGAGAGCCCACTATGCCTCCCTGCATGGTGCTCTTCTCACTGCCTTTCCATAGAATCTTTCATTCTGGTGTTTATTCATGGAACAAACAGGAACAAGTATGTACTAGGCACCAGTCTGAGTGGAAGCAATTGCCAGTACAGTACAATGAGCTCTCTAATGTGGGAAGCACTGGGTATGGTGGGAACCTGGAAGAGGAGTCATTCCCCTTAACCCTGGAAAGTCAAGAGAGGCTTCAAGGAGGAGGTGAGGCTTGAGAGGAGTGTAGAAGCATGGTTAGGAGTTAATAAGGACAGATATGTGGGGGAAGTGTTTAGGGCAGAGGAAGCAGGGGACATGCATGACATGTTCTTGGCACCTCAGAAACAAAGTGTGCTCTCAAGGCAGTGGCTAGAGAGGGGTTGGCAGAAGTAGGTTACAGCAGTCCTTGAATTATGTTAAGGAGTCTGGGCTGTGTCCTAAGCTGGTTTACAAAAACTGAAGGATTATAAGCAGCAATGACAAGATTGCCTGGTTGCAGTTTGGAGAGCCCAGCCTGGAAACAGCTGTGATGGTCCAGGTGAGAAAGGAGGGTTTGCCTTAGCCCACAGCAGTGGAATAGGAAGATAGGCAATGATCCCCCACACTCCTGCCCCTGCCAACACCTGGCCTAGGCATGTGGCATGTGGAAGCTACTGGCATTCGGGAGGGTTCAAGGTGGGGGTGTAGGGAGGTGGTCTACTTGTGTGAGATATCTAGCAGTTAGAATTGGGAGATTGTAGACAGCAATTGGAAGTGGCCAGTGAAGAGAGAGGGAGGTGTTTGGGTGAGTGTAGATGGTAGCCCTCTCTTAGGACACAGGTGAAAAACTAATTGGGAGGCAGAAATAAGCCAGCTTTGAACAAGGTAGGTTTTTTTTTTTTTTGAGACAGAGCCTCAAGCTGTCACCCTGGGTAGAGTGCCATGTCATCACAGCAACCTCCAACTCCTGGACTCAACTGATTCTCCTGCCTCCGCCTCCCAAGTAGCTGGAACTACAGGCACTTGCCACAATCCCCGGGTATTTTTTGGTTGCAGCTGTCGTTGTTTGGCGGGCCCGGGCTGGATTCAAACCCGCCAGCTCAGGTGTAATAGGCTGGCGCCTTAACCGCTTGGGCCACAGGCCCCAAACCTGAACAAGGTAGTTTTATGTGCCTGTGAAACAAAATTCAAGAGGATAAGAGCAAAAGACTAGCTGTGTGCATGGTCTGGAGTTCTGCAGAGAGGTCTGGGGTGGAGTCTGATATTTTGAATCAAGGGCAGGGATTATTAACTCCAGTTCACAAACAAAGCTCAGAGAATTTAAGCTACTTGTCCACAGTTACACAGCCATGATGCAAGGGCCTGAACTCAGATAGATGGATTTCAAGTTCTGTGATGCCTGTGGCTCCCTGGTGCTAATTTGTCTGGCCCAGGATGTATCAGCTTCTTCAAGGGTAGCGGGTAGGGGGTGGGGAGGAGGAAGCAGGTATCTGTATATGTTTTTATCTCCTCCCCATGTGTCTTCTGCCTGAAATTGCATTTGCCCAGAACTTGCAGGCAAGGGCATTTCTAGTTGGCTTGGAGATACTGGGAGATGGAGGGAGACTCTTGTTTCTTGGTAACCACAAGCTCTCACCTAACTGGCTGCGTGTCAGCAAGTTGGTGGTTGTAAATGTGAAGATTTAAAGAACCAGAAAATCAGCTGAAATAAGGCCCTGAGAGGCTGGCCCTTCTATCCATCTCAGGGGTTTAGGAACTGAGTCCTGCTGGGGACCCCTTCTACTTGATACTCTTTTTTTTTTGGCCAGGGCTGGGTTTGAACCCACCACCTCCGTCATATGGGGCCGGAGCTTTACTCCTTTGAGCTATAGGCACCGCCCTTTTTTTTTTTTTTTTTTTTGAGACAGTTTCACCCTGTTGCCCTCAGTAGAGTGCCATGGTGTCACAGCAACCTCCAGCTCTTGGGCTCCAGCTCTTGGGCTTCCTGAGTAGCTGGGACTACAGGCACTCGCCACAACGCCTGGCTATTTTTGTTATTGTTGTTGCAGTTTGGCCGGGCTGGGTTTGAACCCACCACGCTCTGTATATGGGGCCGGAGCCCTAATCACTGAGCCACAGGAGCTGCCCTACTTGATACTCTTTATCTCCTTCCCTGACTAGCTGCTTCTGTTTTGCAGTGGGTTCTGTCCGCTGAGGCCTCAGTTCTTAGGTATGGCCTAAGGTCTCCCCTGTTCTAAAGGAAAGGGAGCTGAGCTGGGGCCATCATGGGCCAGGGGCAAAGGAGTGTCCCAGGCCTGTGTCTTAGAGAAAAGTCTTGTTTTAGCTCCAATAATCGCTTCTGACAATTGTGTCTTGCTGCCCTTCTAAATCAGTCCTTCCCACCTATTGTCTCTTGGAGCGGTGTGTGTGCGCGTATTTGTCTCCCCTCTGGACCATCAGCTCTGTAAAGATGCAGACTAGGTCTGTTTTGTCTTGGTGTGCTGCCCGGCTCATATTTGTTGAATGAATACATGAAGGAATGTACTCGAAGATCCAGTCTCCAGAACTCTCAGTGGAGAAGGCTCTCTTCTGTTTATGGAAAGTGCTCCCAGCTTGCAGAGTATCACTTTCAATTCTGCAATTGGTGGAGGGTAATAGGGGGCCACGATGCACCAAAAGATTCCTCCTCCCACCCCAGGAAACAGATGGTAAAATGCTTAAGACACTGCTGCTTCCCCCAGTGCCCTCTGCACCCCAGCCGCAGCCCCAGATGAGCTCTGGCAGCCAATTCTCTCTATATTCTACCTGGGCACCAAGCTGGTGGGATGAGTGTCTGTACATAGTGAGCTGTTTTCCCTGTTCTCTACACAAACTTCTTAGACTTCCTCAATCCTCTTAAGCCTGTGCTCACATTCCTTTTTTAATACTTCAGGCACCATTTCTCTGTGCTAGCCCAAGTGCCACACATTCTTACAGTTTGCTCAGACACTGGGCCAGGGGGCGATGAGGGGCACATACTGGTGAAGAAGATGCAAACCCCACCCTCTAGGACTCACAGTTGATGGAGGAAACAGGCTTGCTAGGGTAGACAATTCCAGGGAAGAGCGAAGACCCACGTGGCAGGCGAGTGAAGCCAGGGCTTAGGGGTAGGTGGCATTTATGGCACGACATCTAAAGGATATCAGGCATTCTCCTTTCTGAGAAGGTGAAAGGCACTGAAATGGAGACAATGAAGAAGCAAAGGCAGAGTCAGAAAGAGCTGGGCATGAGGGCAAGGACCAGTGGATGAAGAACCTGGTAGATGAATCTATGAAGGTAGGTGGGGCTGTTCTTGAAGACTCTTAAATGTCAGGTTAGAAAACTGATTTGAATCCAGTGTGCAGTAGGGAACCATTGAAAGTTTATGAGCTGGGGAGTAATGGACCCTGAGCTGTGTTGTAGGAAGGTTAATAGGGCTGTGTGGAGGATGCTCTGGGAAAGGGAGAGGTTGGGCTGGGGAAGGCACAAGGAAATCAATTAAAGGGCTGGTAGGTACCTCAGTGGAGGGGAGCCATAGCAGCGCTGCAGGAGGGTGGTGCAGTATGGTGGAAGGAGCTGGCTCCCTGGAGTGTTGACCTGAGTCTCCTCTAGCCACCCCCTTAGCCTGACATTGCTTTGCCTTTCCCACTTCTCTTTTTTGTTTTCTGGTTTTTCCCAGTTTAGGCAAAGAAGGAAATTCACAAACAACAAAAGAAACTCCCCCTTCCCACCCCTTCTCCAGCCTGGCCTCCTGGTTCTCTGATGACCCCATGTTCACCTCTACTGGATCTTAGTATCTAGGACCCCTCTGTGGGGTCTCTGGCTGGGGAAATCTCTCTTCTTCTGCTTTTTTTTTTTTTTTGAGACAGAATCTCAAGCTGTCACCCTGTGTAGAGTGCTGTGGAGTTATAGCTCATAGCAACCTCCAACTCAGGCTCAAGTGATCCTCTTGCTTCAGTTTTTCTATTTTTAGTAGAAATGGGGGTGGAGTGGGGGTGTCTTACTTTTGCTCAGGCTGGTCTCGAACTGGTGAGCTCAAGCAATCCACCTGCCTCAGCCTCCCAGAGTGTTAGGATTACAGGCATAAGCCACAGTGCCTTGCCTCAACCTCAAACTCTTGGGCTCAAGCAATCCTCTTGCCTCACCTTTTGACTAGCTGGGACTACAGGTGCCTGCAAAAATGCCCAGCTAGTTTTTCTATTAGTTGAGATGGGGTTCTTTTTTTTTTTTTTTTTTTTTTTTGAGACAGAGCCTCAAGCTGCCCCCCTGGGTAGAGTGCTGTGGCATCACAGCTCACAGCAATCTCCAACTCCTGGACTCAAGCAATTCTCCTACCTCAGCCTCCCAAGTAGCTGGGACTATAGGCACCTGCCACAACGCCCGGCTATTTTGTTGTTGTTGTTGTTGCAGCCATCATTATTGTTTTGGCGAGCCAGGGCTGGATTCGAACCTGTCAGCTCTCTGGTGTATGTGGCTGGTGCCTTAGCCCCTTGAGCCACAGGTGCCAAGCCTGAGATGGGGTTCTTGCTCTTGCCCAGGCTGGTCTCAGAACTCTAGAGCTCAAGGAATCTACCCACCCCGGCTTCCCAGAGTGTGCTAGGATTACAGGCATGAACCAATGCGTGTGTGTGTGTGGGATATCTCTCTTTTTGCTCTGATCTTATTGTCAGATGTTGGGGGTGAAGGAATATTGATTTATTCCTAGAAGTTGCCTAGCACAAGGGACCTGCAAAAGGAGGGGACATCCTGCCCTCCATAGGGGAAATCACTTTGAGTGGGTGCATAAGACCCATACTAGTGAAACAACTGGAGATCTGTTGAAGATTGGAATATTCTCCCAGCTCAGAGAGGATCAGTGAGTCCTACCTGTCCCATATAGCTGGTAGGTACAGAAGGTGGGTCTCCTGGGGTTTTGCTTCAGTCTTTTTTTTTTTTTTTTTTTTTTTTTAGACAGAGTTTCACTCAGTCTGCCCTAGGGTAGAGTGCTGTGGCTTCATAGCTCTCAGCAACCTCAAACTCCTGGGCTCAAATAATCCTCTTGCCTCAGCCTCCCCAATAGCTGGGATTACAGGTGCCACCACAATGCCTGGCTAGTTTTTTTTTTTTTTTGACAGAGCCTCAAGCTATCACCCTGGATAGAGTGTGGTGGCATCACAGCTCACAGCAACTTCCAACTCCTGGGCTCAAGCAATTCCTGCCTCTGCCTCCCAAGTAGCTGGGACTACAGGCACCTGCCACAGCGCCTGGCTATTTTTTGATTGCAGCTATCACTGTTGTTTGGTGGGCCCGGGCTGGATTCAAACCCACTAGCTCAGGTGTATGTGACTGGTGCCTTAGCCGCTTGAGCCACAGGTGCTGAGTTGTTCTTGTTTTTTTTTTTTTTTTT
>CAUYTI010073985.1:0-13318 GCA_963575145.1 Galago senegalensis | reverse complement strand
GTGTCATGACATCACGCTCACAGCAACCTCCAACTCCTGGGCTCAAGCAAGTCTCCTGCCTCAGCCTCCCAAGTAGCTGGGACTACAGGCGCCCACCACAACGCCTGGCTATTTTTTGGTTGCAGCCATCATTGTTGTTTGTCGGGCCCGGGCTGGGGATTCGAACCCGCCACCTTAGGTGTATGTGGCTGGCGCCTTAGCTGCTTGAGCCACAGGCGCCGAGCCGAGAGTCATTGCTTAAAGTTTAACAAATAGTTGCCTCTAAGGCTAAAGGATGATTTTTAGATAATAATTGTTATTCTAGGATATAAATATATATACATACACACATATATAGTGTCTCATGACCATACCATTTCTTTGAATTTTCTACTCTCTGCAATTCTAAGTGAATTGGCCCACCAGGATTCTTACCAAATTCTAAATTAAAAGTGGTGTTGTCTGTATAGTTACCATATAACAAAGGATTTGCTGCATGTACAGTAGAGAGCTTATGAAAATATTCTAGAAAATGTCATAAAGAAGTTGAATTTTGCATGTGTTCACTGGATTTTTCAAATTTATTCTGTTTAGAACCTTCAGGATTTGTAAATCTGACTTCATTTTCTCTTCATGTCTTGAGCAAAATAAAAATCTTCTACTATTCTATGTTGTTGCTGACCCTCTATACAGTGCTGGGTAAGTAAATTAGTAAACTTGAGATTGTGGAGAATTCTGCCAAATAATATACTGAGAATTTTGACGATAGAATAATTTAGACTCTTGAAGTTGTAACAAATGGCACAAGGACCTTCATAAATCATTTATGCGTTTTGGGAAGTAAAGTTCTTACACGTTTAAAGAGCATTTAGTTAACACCATGTTAACGTTAGGGTACTGAGAATACCATTAAGACTGCCACACCTGGCTTGGCACCTGTGGCTCAGTGGCTAGGGCACCGGCCACATATACCAGCACTGTAGGGTTCAAATCCAGCCCAGACCTGCCAAACGACAATGACAACTACAACCAAAAAATAGCCAGGCATTGTAGCAGGCACCTGTAGTCCCAGCTACTTGGGAGGCTGAGGCAAGAGAATCTCATAAGCCCAAGAGTCTGAGGTTGCTGTGAGCTGTGATGCCACGGCACTCTACCCAGGGCAACAGCTTGAGACTCTGTCTCAAAAAAAAGATCGCCACACCAGAAAAAAATTTTCCCGTTGGGGCCATGGTGTTTTATTAGGTCAAGCTAGATCAAGAGACTTATGAGTTATATATGCTTCATGAGGCTTTGGCCTCAGAACTAGCATATAACTCATATGGCAGTGAGAGTTATAATACATATAACTCATATGGCAGTTACTGTGTTAAAGAATTAGTATTTATGTAGAAATCTAATAGAAGTTCAGCTTAAATACCACCTCTTTAGAGTAATCTTTGACTACCTTAAAGTTTTATTTCATCACATTTTCTATTTCCATCGTTACCTTTATCAGAATTTATGATTATCTTCTGTGTTTATTATCTGTTTCTTCGTTAAAATATCCATTGTTAGCCAGGTGAGGTGGCACATACCTGTATATGAGGGATTGAGGCTGGAGGATTGCTGGGCAACATAGCAGGACTCCTGTCTCAGAAAAAAAAAATCCATCGGTGTTTTGTCAGTCTCATTCATCTCTATGTCTAACACTAAACACAAAGCTGAGTATAATAGTTGCTTGAATATTTACTAAGGTGTGACTCTTAAAAACTCAGCTCAAAAAAAAAAAAGAAACTGAGGTGAACAATAAGTTCAGGTGTATCTTAACTCTTCTGTTGTATTAATTATTATAAATGGTACCCAGAACAATTATGTGCCACAGGCTCAGCACCTATAGCTCAGTGAGCTATACACCATATACACCAAGGCCAGTGGGTTCAAGCCTGGCCCGGGCCTGCTAAAAAAACAACAATGACAATTGCAACCAAAAAAAAAAAAAAATAGCTGGGCATTGTGGCGGGCGCCTGTACTCCTAGCTATTCGGGAGGCTGAGGCAAGAGAATCACTTAAGCCCGAGAGTTTGAGATTGCTATGAACTGTGATGCCGTAGCACTGTACCAAGAGCAACATAATGAGACTCTGTCTCAAAAAAAAAAAAAAATTATGTGCCACATAAAGGCATTTAGGTCAATGACAAACCACATATACAACAGTGGTCCCGTAAGATTATAGTGATCTGGAGGTATTTAGTAGGCTATATCATGTAGATTTGTATAGGTACACAAGGACAAAGTTGCCTAATGACACCTTTCTCAGAACATATCCCTATAGTTAAGTGATACACGACGGTACTTAAAAAGTCACTTAGCCACTTATGGAAGTGGAAATCATTACAAGTCTCTTACGCTTTTTTGCTCCTGTGTTGTAGTGACTCAAAGTCAGTTAGTAGCAAATTAACCTATTTGCTGCCTACTCTTGTCTTCGTTTTACACTTTTATTCTACCTTTGCACTTTTTGGACACCTTATAGGATCCATAAGCTACACATCTATTCCATTTATAGTGTGTACTAAGATAATTTTATAGTCCAAAGAAATACGGAGCAAAGAGGAAATAATTGCTAAGCAGGTGCAATACAGAGATTGGCAAAAAAGAAAAGCTATGAAATAAAATGGTCATAGATGACTAGCTTCATATGAGTTCATTATTTCTATAAATGTATCTCATGATGTATATAATCAGAGTCATGGTATTTAATGTTCTTTTCTGTCCATTGCCTCTTTTAGGACCATGGTTTTTTGGTGAAATCATTGACGGTAAATTGGGTTGCTGCTTCTCCTTTGGGATGTTTGTTAATGGACATTTCCTACAAGGTGGCCTAACATTTATGTTGGGAATTCTCCAGGTAAGAAGTCAGAAATGCAGTTTAAGAACATCTTAGTCTTGTTGGACTAATTTCATAACAGTTACGAGTTAAATCCAAAATTCCAAAAACAGTTCTGAGTTAAATCCAAAATTCCAAATTAAGTATCACAGACCTTTTTCTTTTTTCTTTTCTTTTTTTTTTTTTTGAGGCAGAGTCTCACTCTTGCCCTGGGTAGAGTGCCCTGGTGTCATGGCTTACCTCAAACTCTCAAGCTTCAGCAGTTCTCTTGCTTCAGCCTCCCAAGTAGCTGGGACTACAGGTGCCCACCACAATGCCTGGCTAGTTTTTCTATTAATAGAGACAGGGTCTGGCTCTTGCTCAGGCTGGTCTTGAACTCTTGAGCTCAAGCCATCTACTGCCTCAGCATGAGCCACCAAGCTTGGCCAGATCACCTTTTCTAGTTTACTTGTAAGGCAATATTTAATAGCTGATGTTTCATTTGCTATTGAAATGCTCCCTAAACTCCTTTGTCTACCATTCTGTGTGAACAATTAAAGTACATTTTTGGAATGGAGGGTTTATAGGAAGCAGAAGAGGCTTTTTTTTGTTATTTTTATTTTTTTATCATTCTTTTTTATTGACAAAAAAGTGGAATAAAGGATTTATGGTAGAATAAATTTTAAATTTCTGAATAAACCAGAACTGGTTATGATAATGAGAAGGAAGATGTTTTACAGGGAGGAAAAGAAAAAATAGACACACAAGAAAAGTGGGTCATCGCCTATTTGCCTGGTAGAAACTACACTAGGTAAAAATCAGACCTGGGTTTTCCAGTGACATCTTAGCAGTATGCTTGCTTATAAAACATTGGCTCAGCGCCTATAGCTCAACCGGCTAAGGCGCCAGCCACGTACACCTAAGGTGGCGGGTTCGAATCCCCAGCCCGGACCGCCAAACAACAATGATGGCTGCAACCAAAAATAGCCGGGCGTTGTGGCGGGCGCCTGTGGTCCCAGCTACTTGGGAGGCGGAGGCAAGAGACTCTCTTGAGCCCAGGAATTGGAGGTTGCTGTGAGCTGTAATGCCACTGCACTCTATCCAGGGGGACAGCTTGAGGCTCTGTCTCAAAAAAAAAAACAAAACATTGATACATTATTATAGGTTTACATTTGATTTCTTTAAAATAAACATGCAAAGAATCCTGATACATAGCAAAATTACACAAATGGATTTGAAAAGCATTTACCTAGCAATTTCTTTATTTTATTTACCTAATGGTGCTAGTGGACAAAAATCCAAGGTCATAATTTGAAGTTTAGAAAGAGATCCAAAAACATTGTTCAGCACATGTTCAAGACCTACTAAAAGGCCTCCTAAAACCATAATCAGGATTACGGACAACCAAGTAGGGAGGACCTCTGCCTAGCAAACACTGAGTCAGGTCCAGAATATGCTCTTCATATGTCTGTGAGTAGGTCCAGTTAAGTTTTCTATTACGTAGACAAGGCTGTCTCTAGGGCACACTCATTTATACCAAGTGAAAATTGAATCTTGCCAAAAGGCAATCTTTTTGTAAATGTTTTCATTCATATTTTTATTTTCGAGACAAAGTCTCACTCTGTTGCCCTTGGTAGAGTGCTGTGGCGTCACAGCTCACAACAACCTCAAACTCTTGGGCTTAAGTGATTCTCTTGTCTCACCCTCCTCAGTAGCTGGGACTACAGGTGCCTGCCACAACACTCAGCTATTTTGTTGTTGTTGTTTTTAGCAGGCTGGGGCTGGGTTCGAACCCACCAGCCCTGGTGCATGTGAACAGCACCCTACCCACTGAGCTATAGGCATAGCCTACATACATTCATGTTTTGATAAATAGTACACTAATAATGGATTTTATATATACTAGATATGGGAGGCACATGTTCACAATTCTGTGTCTCTGACCCAGCTCTCTTCTCTTTACTTCAAATACCTGTATATTAACTGCCATGAGATGTTCCAAAAAATGCCTTTTTTTTTTTTTTGTTGTTGTTTGTTTGTTTTAACAGAATCTGACTATGTTGCCCTTGATAGAGTGCTGTGGTTCACAGCTCACAGCAATCTCCAACTCTTGGGCTTAAGCTATTCTCTTGCCTCAGCCTCCCAAGTAGCTCGGACTACAGGTGCCTGCCACAACACTTGGCTATTTTTTTGTTGTAGTTGTTACTGTTGTTTTTAGCAGGCCTGGGCCAGGCTTGAACCCGCCAGCCCCAGTGTATGTGGCCAGTGCCCTAACTGCTGAGCTACAAGCGCCAAGCCTGCCATGAGCTGTTTAACAGGCACTTCAACTTCATATTATTCCTTTCTAATAGGAATTTTATGTCTACCCATAAACCTGTGCCTCTCCCAGTTCTTTCCAATTTTAGTAAATGACTCCACCATTTACCCAGTTTCTCCAGGATGTATCCTCAACCTTCCCTTTACCTTTGTCTATTTCATTGGCAAGCTGTACCTTGATCTTCCTCCAATACGTATCTGAATCTGTCTGTTACTACCACCCTAGTCTAAGTCATAATTATTTCTTGTCTGGGTCTTCTCACTGCTGTTCTTGCCTCCCTGTCAGTTTACTACAGAGCATCCAATGTGGTCTTTTTAAAACCTTAATCAGCTCACTCACTTCTCAGCTTGAAATCCTTTAAGCAGAGCATGATCTGTGTCCAGCTGATGGCCCTAATTTTCACCTTGGCTTATCATGCTCTGGGCACAACACCTTTTTCTTTTGTTCCTTGGCCTGGAATGTACTTCCTTCCACTGACTCACTTCTGTCCTTCTGGCCTCTCCCTGTTACCCTCTCATGACCTAGTTAATTCTTTCATTGAACTAATAACAATCTATAATTTGTTTATTTGGAGGGGATCTTTTTTCTTCCTGTTAGAATGTAAACTCTATAATGGGTCTTTTCTGACTTGTTCACCAGTGTCTTCCTACATTAGATCCCAACACAGTACCTGCCACATAATGGGTGCTCAATAAATATTTGTTGAATGAATATAGCAGCAACTTAAGTCTTCTCATTTATATTCCAGTACTTACCATGTTACCTCAAACAAAAAATACAGAGAGAAGGAAAAATATATATATTGATAGCCCAGTCCTCCATAACCCCACCAAAAAAAGAGTGTATGTGTGCATGTATAATTTATTCAATTTAATTCCAACCTAAACACTGTGTATATGGTACTGTTGGGGTTTCAACAAGTGATACCTCCCTCTCAGATGAACCAGAAAAAAGGATATGGGCAAATACACAACTAACTGCAACTCAACTGCTGAGTTATAAGCGAATGTGATTAAACCATAAATAATGAGACAGGTAAAACCAAAACAGGAAGCAACATATTCTTAGGAGCTACCAATAACATGTTCATACGACTCAACTCCTCCAAGGGCTTGGTGGCAAACTAAATGGTTCTGTTCTCATTTTTTCAGCTGGTGTGTTTTAACATCCCCTTGATGGCTTACTTGTGTTGGAGTTTATTGCATCGGTGTTTTGGTCACAGCTTCAGGTCTCATCTCCATCAAGGAAAATACTTGAAAATTCTACCTTTTCACCTGCTTATGCTACTGCTGTACATCTGGCAGGTGCATTCCTGCTATTTTCTTTATGTGACATATGGCCCCCTGGCTTTTTTATTATCCCCTTTGCGGACCTGGTTGACACTGTTGACACCTGTTCTCATTCGTTGTGTGTGGACACTGAACTCTACCAAGTTTGGAAACTTCATGGTACAGTTGAAAACCACTTGAACTGCTGAAGAGTATGTTTCATCACTGGCAGTTGGGCAGAAGTCCAGCCTCTGCATCTGTAGCCCAGGTCCCTGCCCCACTAGCAGGTAGAAGGCCTCTACTGGTGGATGAGCTTCAGAGGCCTCCTGCTCCTTGGACACCTGAATGTTGAGGTATTACCCACTACTGATTACTGCAAAAAGGACTGCAGAAAAGTCTCTAAATAATGTCTTGATTTCTTCCTTCTCTAAGGAGGCAAAGCGTTGAATTTTCTTTGTGAAGAGAAAGCCCTAATCTAGGATATCCACAGGGTCGGGGTTGAGTGTGTGTGTGGAAATACGTGAGGCCAAGTGTTTTTAGAGTTACCCCATGTAAAGCACCCAGCGCCCTGCATGGAACTCAGCAGTTGTCAAGGGTGCAATTTTAGGGGTAGAGAACCTGTGAGGACTTGGATCTGACACTGACTACCTTTGAGATATTAATTCCCAACTATGTTTCCCACACGGTTATGGGCTCTCTGCTTCCTTAGTCAAGGGTGATTTCAACTAATCAAATAAATGAATGACTGATGAATAATAAATATTATGGGCCTGACTTTTGTCTGCGTGGCCGGCCTCAGTAGGGAGAGGAGGCGTGGGGGCCTGTGGGGGCGGGGCCGGGGCCATGGGGCGGGGCGGGGCTGGGTTTATGGGGCGGGGCGCGGCCGACTGTTGCCGGAAACGAGCCCGGGTCTGTGGGCCCGGAAGTGGAGCTGCCGCTGCTGTGCTGCCGGGCCGCGGCGGTTGTCGGCGTTAATCTGTGAACTCTGGCTAGCGCTGGAGATGGCGAGCGCGGCAGCCCCCTGCCTGGCTCCGCCTGGGGGGCAGCTTCGGCACTTGGCAGTGGAGCTGCGGCTGTTCCTGCCTCGAGTGCGGGGTGAGATGACGCTGCTGGGACGGGCGGCGGAGGGGCGGCCCTGGGCTGGGGAAGAGGCCAGGCTGGAGCGGTGGCCGGGAACTAGGGGCTCGGGTGGAGGAGGTGGCTCCGCTCACCTCGCCTTTTCCTTTCGCTACTTCCACGCCACACCAGTCGGCGAGGCCCGGGAGACCACCGAGGAGTTTGATCGTCAGGTGTTTTGGAGACGACTCAGTGAGTGCCTCTCCTGGCTGGGACTCCGTCCCTAGCTTCTGCCTTTCCCTCTCGCTCACCCCACGGCGGTGACTGCCCCTCCCCCGCGCCATCCTCTCGGGGTTTCCTGACTTGCCCATCCTCGGCGCCCGAGGCGTTAAGATAGAAACGTGTTGCTATTTGGAGATCTCTTTGAGACATCTGGACCGGGAAGGGTGGAGAGGGAACGCGTTATCTTTAAAGTCCAGGCAGCACCTGCAGCCTCTACCTTCCGGCATTAACTTATTGGTACCTACTCCTCTGCCACCCACCAGATGAGGCAGCTGCGAAGGTGTCAGGCGAAGCCACAGCTCTGACCACAGCCTTCTCTCAACTTCCACTGCCGTCTCCGCAGGTGGGCTTCACTTCCCTGGAGTCCTTGTGCTGCCTAGCTATTCCTTAGGAATCCTTATTTTCTTTCCACATTTTACACTTATCCCAGAGATTTTTTTCTCTCATCTGTCAAATGAGATTATAGTTCTTATTACATAGGTTTGTAGTGAAGACCAAATCGCCACGTGTACTTGCTAGCACGGAGAAGGCAGGTTTTCTAAATATTGGTTCAATCTGAAGTTCACCCTGGTAGTCTCCTTTGCTGATCTTTTTTTTGAGACAGTCTCGCTATGTCGCCCTCAGTAGAGTGCTATGGCGTCACAGCTCACAGCAACCTCCCACTCTTGGGCTTAAGCGATTCTCTTGCCTCAGCCTCCCAAGAAGCTGGCACTACAGGCGCCCGCCACAACACCCGGCTATTTTTTGTAGTTGTCATTGTTGTTTGGCAGGCCCGGGCTGGGTTCAAACCAGCAAGCTCCCGTGTATGTGTCTGGCACCCTAGCCGCTGAGCTACAGGCGCTGAGCCTTCTGATCTTTTTTTAAGCCTTTGTTATTTGTTAGGTGTTCTCACATAATGACGCCCCTCTGACATATGAGCAGGCAGGCTCGGAGGCTCAGAATATTAAAAGGCAGTGGAGGTAGAATTTAAGTTAAGGTTTATCTGGTGTCAATGCTATACCTATTCTATTATACTTCATAATACTCTTTTTATGTTGAACTATTTTTTATATTTAATCAGTAACATGTAGATAATATAGAATTCAGCAGATATCAAAGTGTTCTAAAATGTGTTAAAATGTTTATATTTTTCCACTGCATTTCCTCATTTTTGTTTCCCTTGCCAATTCCCTTTGTATCATTCCATATATAGTCTCTATTATGTATATGTATATACTATGGTTATTTATATATTATATATTATAATTTATTATATATGTCTTATTATATTATGTATGTTATATATATGTACATACATATATATGTAAAACATACATAATATATGTATATATAATATGTACACATACAAGTTCGTGTACATTTATGTATATATCTGCTCCTTTTTACAAATGCTACCATAAACACTGTTCTGGACCTTTCTCATTAAAAAAAAATTAACAGTATAGCTTGGAAATTAGTCCTTAGTAACAGATGTATAGTGGCTCAGTTCTTTGTAATCAGTGCATTGTTTTCAATAGAGTGGATATAAACTTAATTTAACCAATACTCTGTGTGAAAATGTAAGCTGTTTTCAATTTATAACTATTGTAAACAGTGCTGTAGTGATTTGCCTAATACAGACTTTGTGTTCCTGTGTATATCAATAAAAAAAATTCCCAGAAGTGAAATTGCTAGAATAAAGAATGTATGCATTTTTAATCTTTATTATAAAACCAATGGAGGTGGTGCCTGTGGCTCAGTGAGTAGGGTGCCAGCCCCATATACTGAGGGTGGCAGGTTCAAACCTGACCCCAGCCAAACTACAACAACAACAACAAAAAATAGCCATGCGTTGTGGTAGGCGCCTGTAGTCCTAGCTGGAGGCTCAGGCAAGAGAATCACCTAAGTCCAAGAGTGGAGGTTGCTATTAGCTGTGACACCATGGCACTCTACTGAGGGCCACAAAGTGAGACTCTGTCTCAAAAAAAACAATGAAAGTAAACATATTTGCTGTGACAAGGGTATGCTGTTTTTCTAAAGCTATATATCCTTAATTTTGGAGTAAGATTATTTTAAAATTCATTGGCTTATTTGATTTTCATAGTCCCTAGTTTCCATCTCTTTATCTAGATGTTTTGAAATTATATAATAAATATACTTTTTCTGCATATACCTGCAATGATAAACCCTCTCCCCCTACACACCTTAGCGATTTATGATGAGGAAATAGAAGATGAATTTATGAGAGCACTTTTAAACAGATTTATTGAAAAAAGTCCGTTTCAGAAAGAGTAGTAGTTCTACCTTTTTTTTTTTTTTTTTTTTTACCTTCTGACTACTATCTTTCAAATATGCTTAAGTTTTATTTTTTTTTGCACATTTAAAACTTTTTTTTTTAAAAATTCCGTTTCATAAATTTTTTTTTTTCTAACTTTTTTTTTTTTTTTTTTTTTACCTGCTGACTACTATCTTTCAAATATGCTTAAGATTTCTTTTTTTTTCTCCTTTGGCAGTTTTGGCTGAGGCTGGACTTGAACCCGCCGCCCCCAGTATATGGGGCCGGTGCCCTACTCCTTGAACCACAGGCACTGCCCTATGCTTAAGATTTCTAAAACTCACAGTAAGACATGAGGCAGCATAGAATTTATTTTCTGTACACACTCAGGACAGTAGTTTCACTCATAGATGAAAATTAGAATTTGGTTTGTGTGAAATACAGATATATAAGTATGTATTCAAATATATTTACTCAAATATCTGTATAAACATATTTAAATATATACAATTGCCTTCTTAGGCTTTCAGCACTTTAGTCCTATTAAACGTTGGTTTGTTGTTTTTTAATTCCAATCTATATGGATGGGCTGACAAATTTTATAATTATATAAAGTTTTGTGTTGAAGTAATGTCAGGTTGCCTTAAAATTTTCTAAATATACTCAGTCACTGTACTTATCTCATTCCAGACTGGTAACAGTTTGTGGACTGGCACCAATCTGGACCACATTTTGCATAGCACTGGCTTAGAAGTTTGCAGAGAAATGATTGAGAAAGCCTGAGAAAGTCAGTGACCACTTAGAAGAAAAATAGACAACACTGAGCATTGTTGAGTCCATGCTAATTACCTTTAGTTACATATTATGATTATGATACCAGAGAGAGAGAGAGAGACCTGGTTCATGGTCTAATTCAGGGGCTGGCTAACTTTTTCTGTAAAGAGCTGTTAGTATGTGTTTTTAGGCTTTGCAGGCCAATTACCAAACTCAACCCTCGTGGTGTGAACACACTATAGACAATATATAAACCAATGAGTATGGCTGTATCCCAATAATACTTTATTTGCAAAAACTAGCAGTAGGCCTGATTTGTCGCATAGACCAGTTTGCCAACTCCTGATCTAAGATAAGGTGAATACCTTCCTTGTGGCAGACCAAAAATATCTTGGAATATAGAGTATCAGGAGTAAATTTCTCCAGTTGTTTCTTACTGGTTTGTTGAGTTGTCAGCCCAGTCTTGTGTTTTTCTAACTCCTCCCTGGCATGCGATAAGTATAGCAGAAGGCGTAATTCATACCAGTACTCAGAAAATGTTGATGATGCTTTAGAGTTGTCTGCTGTTTTCCATGGTAAATTAGTATGACCACATTGATCTAATCCATTTCTTTTTTTCATTCCGAAATTGGTCCATCACCTCATAGGAAACCCAGGGGTTCTGTGAAAAAGTCCATGCTGCTATCAAGGCAATAATTGCAGTATACTATTCGCTTCCAAAGGATCAGGGTAAGCCACATAAGTGTTATATTTATAGGGTAGGTCTTTGCTAATATGATAGGTTATGTTCTCAATCTTTTACTTTCCCCCAATTTGAACATGTAAATTTCTCCTCCTAGTTCAAGGATAATATTATAATGTAAGTGACCTCCATAAACAAGCCATTATGCTAAGATACAGATGCTTTGTTCCTAAACTTCCCATTTCCCTGGCTTGCCTGACATTTAAGGTTTTTAATTTTCACTGGCTCCTCTCTCTCCAGTCTTTCCAACCACAACAGGTGCTGGCTGGAGTGCAGTCCTGTACCCGTGCTCAGGCCATCCTGCTCTCCATTACCCATGTTTTTTTTCTTAAGACAGAGTCTCACTTTGTCACCCTCTCACCCATATTATATCACACCCTATTTTTGAGCTCCCTCATAGGTTAGGTGGCTTTCAGCCCTGCATATAGATTCATGCCTTGATTATAATTGTGCCATAATTGTAACTGAATGTGTGTCCTGTATCTTCAGGGTTTCTCCACAAATGGTTTAAACTTCATGTTGCCTCTGCAATTGTTAAGGGATTGCTATCCTTAATAAATGAATATATGATGTCATGGGAAGATTTTGTTCCAGATATCTTTTAGAGAACAGCACTAAGGGATGGTGGGAGGGGCAAGAAGATGGCTTGAGGATATAAATATATACATACATATACATATATATATATATATATTTTTTTTTTTTTTAGAGACAGAGTCTCACTTTGTCGCCATTGGTAGAGGCTGTGGCGTCACAGCTCACAGCAACCTCCAGCTCTTGGGCTTAGGTGATTCTTTTGCCTCAGCTTCCCGAGTAGCTGGCACTACAGGCGCCCACCACAGGCTATTTTTGTTGTTGTTGCAGTTTGGGGCCAGGTTGGAACCCGCCACCCTCAGTATATGGGGCTGGCGCCCTACTCGCTGAGTTGCAGGCACCACCCAGGATATAAATATTTTAAAACCTGAGTTTTGTGTTGGCATTTCAGTGAAAGCATGTGAGTGCACGTTATCTCATAGTTCTGTAGAGTTTAGACTCAGGAAAGCAGATGGCAATTTCTGAAAGAAGACCAGGCTGCTTATTTACTCTTTGGTTTTTGCCACAGGGATCACCCTGAGAAAGCTGGTACGAGGCACCACTTTGGAAATTGTGGATGGCATGGCTCAGCTTGTGGAAGCACTTTCCATCACTCCAGCTCAGAGGTAGTGATTTACAGTTTGGGTTGGCAGTTAATGGGGTTCCTTGACTCATGGAGGGGAAACTCGTTTTAACAGCAGAGTGTCTGATAGCTGAGAATAATGGCCAGGAGGGAGGCACTTAGGAGACAGGAACCTAGGTTACTGATATATCCTTCCTGATCCTTTCCCCAGCCCTGAGAACAAGGACTTTATTTCCTGCAACAGTGTCTGGGTTGCATGCCAGCAGGTGCCTCAGATACCAAGAGGTGGGTAAGAGTGGGAAGTGGGCTACAGCAGAGAGACTGCTCTTGTCTAGCTTCTAGCTTTATAATATGTATGTATTTTAATTTAAATAAAAACTTTAGTGAAATATATGTCATTTATTACCAACATTAATTGTGGGTGTTAATACTTCTAAAATCAGAGCTCCCCTCTTATTGTGGCTCTTTTATCTGTTGAACAAATGCAATTTGTTTTTCTTTTCTTTTCTTTTTTTTTTTTTTTGAGACAGAGCCTCAAGCTGTCCCCCTGGGTAGAGTGTCATGGCATTACAGCTCACAGCAACCTCCAATTCCTGGGCTCAAGCTAGTCTCTTGCCTCTGCCTCCCAATTAGCTGGGACCACAGGCGC
>CAUYTI010073982.1:0-64280 GCA_963575145.1 Galago senegalensis | reverse complement strand
GGCGCCCGCCACAACGCCCGGCTATTTTTTGGTTGCAGCCGTCATTGTTGTTTGGCGGGTCCGGGCTGGGGATTCGAACCCGCCACCTTAGGTGTACGTGGCTGGCGCCTTAGCCAGTTGAGCTATAGGCGCTGAGCCGAGTCTAAGAGTTTGAGGTTGCTGTGAGCTGTCTAAGACACCATGGCACTCTACCAAGGGTGACAAAGTAAGACTGTCTCAATAAATAAATCAATCAAAAAATGGAAAACTTGTAGAGAATATATAAAATTAAAAGCTACTTTTAGTAAAGGATTAATTAAGTAGATTATCTTCTAGAAAGATCAGGAAAAGACAAAAATAATGTAGAGAGTAAGAGGATATAAATACAGATTTAGTAGCTACTAAAATAAGGAAAGTACTGAGGATACTTACATGTAGTATCCATTTGAAATGTTAGATGAAATGGACAATTTCTTGTTGAACCCAGAAGAGATGGGGAACGTGACCAGGTGGGCCCATAGCTGTGCAGTAAGTGGCCTCAGCCGTCACAGTGTGTGTCCACATGGACTGACTTTTACTGGGCTGTTTCGCCAGAAACTGTTCCAGAGAGTAGGAGAAGATGCTGCTGCTAGCTTTTTGTAAGAGGAGATTATTCCCTGACACCAAGAGCAGACTACAAGAAGAGAATTGTGGGCCAGTGTTCCTTACAAACGTGGAAAATCTCCCATGCGGTACTGCAAAGCAGGAATTCAACAGTCGAGCAGTGTCCAAAGCACTCTCCTCAGTAAGCACAGAGGGAGCGTTTGTGGAAACCACTCTCAGCGTGTGGTGTCCTGACTGGACTGACCCAGCAGTGCATGTGGCCCTGGCTGGCCCTGGCGCACTGCACATGGCGCTTGTGAGGGAGACCTCATTTGGGGCTGGGAGAGGAGCCTGAGAACCCTGGTTTCAGCTTGTTGTGATGTCTGCCTGTAATATGGGGACTGAGAGGCACTTGGGAATAGGTACAAGACAACAAAGATGGAAGGTAAAGGTGAAAGATGTAAAATATGTTTTTAAAATGTAAGAAAGAAACAAACTTTTCCATAATTTTTGGAAGAAGACTTAAGTGATATTTTTAGATGCTAAGAATGATATCACAAAAATTGTGATTTCTCCAGATTGTTTTCTAAAGTTGTTGCCAGTCCTAGAGATACTGTTGCCTTCACAGAAGTTAACTTGGGACTGGACAGTTGGTATGGATGAGTGAGGGCCAAAAGAGCAAGGTTAACACATTGTAACATTTCGCTCTGACACCGGTTTAAGTATACAGGGTTGTTCTGGGGCACTCCTGTCGCCCTTTGCCCAGGTCTCCCAGTAGCTGCCTTGGCACATCGTGCACACCGTCAGGGAGTGAGTGACAAGAGGGTGAAGGCCTTGCTACAGACCAGGACAGCTGGCAGTGGCCTCTCAGGTTAGCACTTGGCCCTTCTCGCTTCCTGGTCTTTGTTTTTCTTGATCTGGACATTTTTGAAGAGTAAAGTTAGCGAGTTGGTTGAATGTCCCTTGACGGTCTGTCCCACATTTCCTTGGATGTGTTCTGAGCGTGTCCCTTGGGCATGTGCTTTTGGGAAATCCCGTGTTGTTGATACCATCTTTGCTCCTGTGGGTCAGGTGGTGAGTGCTGGTCTTTCGCCCTTCTAAGGTTTCTGTTTTTTGCTTTATGGTGAATTAGTAACATGCAGGGAGAGGCTGTGGGCAGTACAAATGTCACATTGCTCACACAGCCCTCCCCTGCTTGGTGCTGTCATCTGTGGATAGTGCAGCCTCAGTGAGCACCCTAATGTGGGGAAGAGCTCTCCCCCACCTGTTCTGTTTATGGGTTGATTTTATATATCAGCATGGCTTCATGGAGTCTTATTTTTTTCAGTGGGTTATAATCCATTGCTTTTATTATTTATTTTGTTGCTTAGTATCCCATTTTTCAGCCACATTAATTTTGAAGAACAAAAAGGTGAGGTACTTGCTGTACAAATATTAAGTTTTGTTAAAGTTTACATTAGTTAAAACACTAGGTTGCAGATCAGAAATGGTCATGTGGAGCAGAGGAACCACACATAGAAAGAAGAGATGCGAGTGGGGACCTGGTCCTGTGAGCTGAGCTTGCAGCCTGGTGGAGAGAAGGAGTCTGGGTGGCTTGGATGTGGTGGCAGGTGCTGTCTGCAGCCTCTTCCCATACGGGACAGGATTAAAGATGCAAACGGAACAGCAAGATCTAAGAACTTTGGGAAGAGAATATAGGAAAGTATTTGTATGATGTCATTATAGAAATAGATTAAATTATAGGAAAGATTGTTTAACATTAAAATCTGTAACTTTTTTGTGACCAAAAGGACATTATAAATAAAATTAAATGATAAAAAGTATTTCCATGAAAAATATTTGCAGCAAGTTTAAACTGATAAAAGGATCGTCATACAGTCCTTTGTAACCACAGTACAGAAAGAATTCCTATCAACTAGTAAGAAAATAACACCTGAGAGGCAAAGGAAGAGGAGGCTTCTTCCACAGAAGCTATCTTGATAGCCAGCAAACGTGGAGGAGTAACACTACATAGGTGATCAGGGACCTGGTATTTCAGACAGAGGAATTTCACACCTATTGCATTGGCAGAAATTAAAATGTACTACTGAGGTGGAGGGGCGAAGTGGTATCTGGGCCCAGCTACGGAGAACGGTGTTGTGAGGTATGCCCGGGAGGGGTGGGCGTGTGGCTCCTGGTCCAGCCAGTCCCCTTCTCAGGCACGCTGGACAGTGGGCGCTCCTGCATATGCAGAGGGGGCACACAGGAGCTTGCTGTTGCAGCAGCTTTATCCTAGTGAAAGATTGTGAAATGCCACATGGCTGTTAGAATGAGTGACCAGTTACCCCATGAATATAGATCTGCTTGGAAACATAGTATTGAGTTTTGGAGGGAAAAACAGGTGGTGCATTACAAAAATGGTAATGCATAGTTTGCTATCATTGCTGTAAATTTAGCAAAGCCAGGCAGCACTGCTGATGGGGGGGGGGACTGTGTGATGAGGTGCCTCAGCCAGGCTGGGGTTGGGCTCCAGCAGAGTTTGCTACGTTTTATTTCTAAAACAAAAGATATGAAATAGATATGATTGATATGTGAGTAATACTTCATCATCAGAATTTAAAAGATATTCTTAGCAATATAAATGAGCACTGTTTGTCACTCAGCTTTTTAATAAGTTTTTCTTAGAAATAAAATTTATTTGAAAGTTTTTTTCCCTCAGATTCCTGCATTTTAATGTGTGTATATTTACAGGCAGAATAAGCTTAAGTTGCTGCTATTAGTAACTTAGTTGGGAGCTGTGCCCTGCTGTCCTATCTGAGGCAGCCCCTACCCCTAAGAAGCACCTGGGGGCTGCGCTGACTCCAGCAGTCAAAGTCCCACAGAGTGGTGCAGGGTGGTCCTGCCCCAGGTGCCCATAGCCAGCTGCCCCCACCTCTTTACAGAAAGAGAGTAGAGCTGTGCAGCCACTTGGTTTTTTGGTGAGTAAGATTCCTGTATTGTCATTGAGTGGAATTGGACAAGCCCTCATTTAAATTCATGCTTTTGGCTTTCCCCAACCCTTTGCAAACACAGGGGTAAGGACCACCTGTGGAGGGGGGTTCTGACAGGTGAAAGAAATTTGGTTAAACATTTGCTGCCCACATGTTGCAAGGCTCTTGTATAAACTAAAACAGGATTGTTACTCATTTTGGAAGCTCAGTCTTAAAACCTAAGCGATTTCTATTAGGTTTTATAGACTTTTTCTTTGAGCATTTTTCTTTTATACTTAGTGTTAACTTGTAATATTTACTATCACCTTTAAATCTCTTAATGTCATTATTGTAAGTATCACTACTGCCTTTATTTAATGCGCACATGCTTTTATGAAGCAGTATATCTTAATAATAAATTGTAATTTTCTTTTTATCTATTAGATATATGCTTAAAGGAGGTAACATCGATGGCTGACAGTTTGTATAATATTCGGCTTCTGAGGGAATTCTCCAATGAGTATCTTAATAAATGTTTTTATCTTACCTTGGAAGACATGCTGTATGCTCCCTTAGTGTTGAAGGTAATAGTAAATTATTAAACACACTGTTTTAAAACTGTGTGTGAATAAGCTGCTTATCATGTTCTTGTTTATATTTTGTTTCTGTTTTTTCTTTTAGC
The DNA here is from genome assembly GCA_963575145.1 of Galago senegalensis. NCBI lineage: Eukaryota > Metazoa > Chordata > Mammalia > Primates > Galagidae > Galago > Galago senegalensis. The sequence continues at coordinate 60,089 of CAUYTI010073982.1, read as the reverse complement.
CAAACGTTATGGTTTTTATTGCCGAGCTCTTCTGGTGGTTTGAGAATGTCAAACCAGATTTTGTTCAGCCCCGGGATGTTCAGGAGCTGAAAGATGGTAAGTGACAAACTTTCCTTGAACTGATAATGATTTCCTTGATAGAGTCCAAATACAGTATTCAGAAAGCATTCTTAATTGGTTTCTCGCTTTTTCTACAATGATGGTTTTTATATTTAGTTTCTTTTAGAAATACAGAGACCTGTGGCATAGCCTTAGTTTCTCGTTTGGTGCTTTTCCACTGTGGTCCATGCCACAGTCGCTCAGAGAGCAGTTTCCACTGTGCGGCCTGGGCCCCCTTCCTGGAGAGTCAGAATCCAAGGGATGGGCTTGAGCAGTCTGGAGAAAAGCTTTCCAGGTGATTCTGATGAACTTCCTTGGTTAGGAAGTACCACTCTGCTTCATTCCGTGATGGCTGTTCTCATCCTCCAGAATTCTTTTTCCCTCTAAATAAAACAAGGCAAAAAAAAGAAAAATTATCTGTTTACCACTGAGTGAAATAATCTGCCAGCCTTAACAAAAGCTTTCAGGAGGTAGTATAGGAGAGTGGCTTCATGATCTTGCATCAGGAAATGGTTTCTTATAAAGAATACAAAAATAGGCTCAGTGCCTATAGCTCAGCAGCTACGGCTCCAGCCACATACACCAGGGCTGGCGGGTTTGAACCCAGACTAGGCCTGCCAAACAATAATGGCAACTACAACAAAAATATGGCCGGGTGTTGTGGCGGGCACCTGTAGTCCCAGCTACTTGGGAGGCTGAGGCAAGAGAATCACTTAAGCCCCAGAGTTTAAGGTTGCTGTGAGCTGTGATGCTACGGCACTCTACTGAGGGAGACATAGTAAGACTCTGTCTCAAAAAACAACAACAACAACAAAAATACTGGCTATAAAAGAAAAGATGAAAATTTAGCCACATTAACATTAAGACCTTCTTTTCATTGAAAGATGATAAAAAAAAATTAAAAAAGTAAAACAGCTAGACACAGTGGCTCATGCCTGTAATCCCAACACTCTGGGAAGCTCAGGAGTTCGAGATCAGCCTGAGCAAGAGTGAGACCCCGTCTCTACTGAAAATGGAAAATAGAAAAACTAGTTGGGTGTTGTGGTGGGTATCTATAGTCCCAGCTACTTGGGAGGCTGAAGCAGGACAATTAATTGAGCCCACGAGTTTGAAGTTGCTGTGAGCTATGATGCCGTGGCACTCCAGCCTGAGCAACAGAATGAGATTCTCTCTCAAAAAAACCCAAGCCAACTAGCCATAGAGGGAAAAAGATATATATGTGATAGGTAAGTAGCTATCATCTAGACTATATAAAGAGCTCATTTGTATCAATAAGAAGAAAGAAAGACCAATAGGAAAAGAAGCAAAGTAATTTCATGAAAGTGGGCCCCCCACATGCTCAGTAAAGTTATGGAAAGGTGCTCAACCTCCATAACCAGGGATATGCAGATTAACACAAGAGTGAGATGCTGATAATTCCAAACTGACTATGGTTTAACTTAAGATTTTTCAACTTTATGATGTATAAAAGGAATATACATTCAGTAGCTACAGATGATTCAGTTTTCACTTTCAGTTCAGTGTTCAGTAACTTACATGAGATATTTAGCACTTTATTAAATAGGCTTTGTGTTAGGAATGTAAGTGTTCTGAGCACATTTAAGGTAGGCTAAGCTTTGGTATTGTAGGTTAGGTGCATTAAATGGCATTTTTGGTTTGCAATATTTTTAACAAACAATGAGTTTATCAGGATATAACTCTGGTTCAGTTGAACATCTGTATGTATTTTATATATATACGTACACCCTCCAGGTTGGCAAAACAGCAGTTGGGCAGTACTGGGTGTTGCAAAAAGTGTCCAGCAAGGCAACTTTCACCACTAACATGAATCAGAGCAGCCTCGTTGGAAAATGTTTACTGTTGCCAGTGCTGTAGTTGGTTTGCCTTTGGCTTAGCAAAGCCGCCCTGTCGGTGGACACTCAGGGAAGCAGGCACTTGTGCACAGGGAGTCGGCGGGGGGGTGGGGTAGGTGGGGTGATGCTCAGTGTGGGAGAAGCTCCCAAGTGTGTGTCTGTGGTCAGGTTGGGGTGAGCTGTGTTACTGTCAGACTGCAGGACGCTGCTTGCCCTGGAAGCAGAGGCAGCACAGCTGCAAGGCCAGCCTCAGGGACGTGGGGTTTTCTGTGCGGAGAGCTGGAAAGCAAGCAGAAGTATTTCCGAGGGAGAGATACGTACGTACCATCCCTAACTCTGACCGAGGTGCTGAAAAAATGTACACACGTTTTAAGAAAGGAAAAAACTATTAAAATTGTAGTACTCAGTATATACCAGTAATAAAAGATGACCGTAAGTCATACTGAGCACGTCTTGTTGTAGTTGCAGAAGTCAGATGTGATTTGAGTATTACAAATTTAATGCAGTTTTTCCCCTTTTTAGCTTATCCCTAGGACATTTTGGTGTGTGCTATGCCAAATGCATGACCCAGAGGTAGAGACCAGGAGAAGGAATTGGCTCCAAAAGAGCGCTATTTTCAGGCACAGCGGGAAGGGGGACTTAGAGCCAGTGGGACAGTGGAGGGAACTGTGTGTGTGGAGTGGTCAAAGAGTTAGAAGGGTCTTGGAGGTGGTCCCTTCTCTTACCTGTTCGTTCCTGGGAACAAGAAGTTGGAAGGGCAGCAGTTTACTGTTTTCTGTGGGATGTGACACGCCCTTCCCTCTGCACCTCCTTGGCTGTGGTGTGTCCGTGGACTGATACAGCATTATGGGTGACCCTGTGCTGTGCCCAGCTCTGTCAGCCATAGGGCAGTGGTGCTGACTGAAGCCCTGTGGCATGAAGGCCAACACATGGACACGGAACACCCACAGGTCTGCTCGTCATAAGTCACTGGCCCTTCCCAGCTGCTGCTGGGTGGATGGTTGGAGGTCGGCACTGGCCCCTAGTGGCTAATGGCATAGTCTGTCTGCTCCTGAACAGACCCCATTAACCAGCCTGGGTTTTGTCCTTCCCTTTCCTGCAGGTGCTGTGGTGGTGGCTCTCAGGGAGTCTGGGCCTTGTGCTTCTGCAGCTGGTGTCCCCTGGGCTTCTGCAGCCTCATTCTGAGGGTGCTGCGCCTGTCTGTGGGTGCACTTGGCCTTGTGTCCTGGAGTGAGTGGCTGGCAGAACGGGGTCCTGTTGTGCAGCTCTGGGCATGTGATCAGTGGGTGTCTGTGATTAAACCCGTGGGCTTTGTCAGTGCCCATTCATTGTACAGTAGCCCTCTTGTTGGAAGGTGTGTGATTCTCTTGGCCCCAGAGTCCTAGGATCCAGTGTTGTGTCCTCCCTCCACATGTTATGTGGCAGCTGCGATTCCATGAGGTCTGCTGGATTGCGTGGCCCAGGAGCAGGGTTTCCCTGTGCCTTCTAGGCCTTTCGGGCCAGAGCAGGGTGCCCAGGTGCATCACGGGCAGTGCTGGGGGAAACGCTGACGAGGAGAACATGGGAGAGCCTTTTTTTTTTTGAGACCCAATCTCATTTTGTCCCGCTCAGTAGAGTGCTCTGATGTCACAGCTCACAGCAACCTCAAACTTTTGGACTTAAGAGACTCTCCACCTCCCAAGTAGCTGGGACTACAGGCGCCTGCCTTAGTACCTGGCTGTTTTTAAAGATGGGGTCTTGCTCTAGTTCAGGCTGGTCTCAAACTCATGAGTTTAGGTGATCTGCCCAGCTTGGCCTCCCAAAGTGCTGGGATTATAGGCGTGAGCCACCGGGACAGCTTCAGTGGGAAGGGTAAACAGTTTTGTTTCTTCAGGAACCAGGAAGTGGCTCGTGGGGGTAGGGGGGAGCGGCAGAGGCGGCAGGGCCAGTGGGGAGGTTTGCAGTGACCTGTGCTGTGCTTCCCTGCTTCTGGCATCTCCCTAGGGAGTTTCATCCTCTGGTCAGATAAGGGAAAAGCTGCTTTCTGTCTGTTGGACTGAAGTCTTCAGGTTGAAGTACCTTTTTATACCACTAGGGTGTGATCTGGATCCCTCCAACATGGAGTCCTGAATTCCTGCCCTGCATGTGCTGTAGCCGGGTCTCTTCTCATGGGATGAGCTGACCAGTGCCCTTCCCACTGTGTGTCCATGTTGACCCTGGGGAAGTGGTGCTCGTTCCCATTTCTGTGACTCTGCTGGTCCCATGGCTGCCCCTTCAGCTCGCTGTTCATTTCAGTGATGGTGGCCACCTGGGTTTGGAGGGGTGGTCCATGCAGCCACCTGGCCTCTCTCTCAGGAACCTCTACTCCCATGCTTGTGTCGCTGCCAGTGGTTATTGCTCCTGCGCCCTGCCGCTCAGGCAGCCCTGGTGCATGGAAGACGCACCAGGTCTGTGTACTGCTGCCCCTCTGGCCTCATGTCCCTTGTTCCACAGGCTCGCTGTGTGTTCTGGGCACCACCTGCTCCTCTGAGCTGTAGCCTAGCCTCTGAGGTCTGTGCTGGTTCCAGTGGTTCCCCTTGCTTGGTAGGGGCCTCCTGTGAATGTGTGTACTGTGTGCTGGTGCTCATGCTGAGACTGATGCCCTGGCTGCTCCCTCTTGGTACCCTGACCCAGCCCTCAGAGGTCAGGCTCATATGTCCTCCCTGGCACAGGTTTTGCTGGATGTCACCCTGGTTATAGTGGTGGGGAGGGAAGATTAAAATTAATATTAAAGTTGTGTCTATTTAAGGTGCACAGATGATGATTTGATCTCCATGTATCCTGTGTGCTAAGGACACTTCAGGGCTCCTTTAGCAGATTCCAAGTAGATAGTACAATGTTTTTAACCGTAGTCCCCATGCTGCTCTTTTGGTCCCAAGAAACTATTGGTTTTACAGCTGCATTTGTACACTCTGACGCCCTCCCTGCTGTTCCAGCCTCTGCTTCTCTGTGCTTCCAGGGCCCACCTGTGTGAGGTGCTTGGGCAGTGTGTCTTTGTCTGTCATGTCCTCCAGGTCCTTTTGTGTTGCCACCAGTGACAGGGTTTTATCCTTTGAGAGGTTGAGTAATACTCCGTTATGGTGTGTGCATCAGGCTCTTTGCCTATTACCACAAACAGGCTGACTTGGTCTTGGTTGCACATCCCAGGTAACACCCATTTCCTCTGGGTGTGTACCTGGAGGAGGGATTGCTGGCTTGTATTTTTAATTTTTTTTGGAAGCACCGTACTGTTTCTCATAATTGACTCTACAAATTTACATTTCCACAGTGTACAGGGGTTCCCTTTTTTGCTATATCCCCACTAGTACTTAACCTGATAATAGCCAGCCTGACAGGTGTGGTTCTGATTTGTATTTCCCCATTTCACATACTATTGGCCTTTCTTGTATTTTCTTTGGAAAAATATGTATTTAATACCATAGGCTACCTTTAAATCAGATTATCTCTGTTTTTGCTGTTGAGTTGGTTATGTATTTTATTTTTATTTTTTTTGAGACGGAGTCTCACTTGGGCACCCTCAGTAGACTGCTGTGGCGTCACAGCTCACAGCAACCTTAAACTCTTAGGCTCAAGCTATTCTCTTACCTCAGTCTCCTAAGTAGCTGGGAATACAGGCGCCCACCACAATGCCTGGCTACTTTTTTTTTTTTTTTTTTTGGAGATGGAGTCTCACTATGTCACCCTTGGTAGAGTGTTGTGACTACCGTAGCACTCAAACTGAGGGTGACCCAAGTGAGACTCTGGCTGGCTACTTTTTGGTTGTAGTTGTCATTGTTGTTTGGCAGGCCCAGGCTGGATTCGAATCCACCAGCTCCAGTGTATGTGGCTGGTGCCCTAGCTGCTGAGCTATAGGCACCGAGCCATTGCCCGGCTATTTTTAGAGAAGAGGTCTCACTCTGGCTCAGGCAGCTCTCAAACCTGTGAGCTTAGGCATTCCACCCGTCTCAGCCTCCCGGAGTCCTGGGATTGCAGACGTGAGCCACCATGCCTGGCCCTGATTATGTATTTTAGATACTAACCCCTTGTCAGCTATATGGTTTGCAAATAATTTCCCTCAGTCTGCAGGCTGCTTTCTCACTTTGTTGATTATTTCCTTTGCATAATATTTTTAGTTTGAGGTTGTCTGTTTTGTATATTTTCGCTTTTGTTCTCTGTGCTTTTGGTGTGATATCCAAAAATCATTTCTGGAGCCTGTTCACCTTGTTTCTCTTTTTAGAGGTTTATGGTTTCAAGTCTTTACCTAATCTTTCTAAGTTGATTTTTGTTATCGTGTGAAATAAGGGTCCAGTTTCATTCTTCTGCCTGTGGATTTCCAGTTTTCCCAACATTCCCTGAAGAGACTGTTCTTGGCACCTCTTTGGAAATCATTTGGTTGTCAATGTTAGAGTTACTTGCAGGTGCTCTGTGCTGCTGCGGTGGTTGTGTCTGTGCTGTTGCCATCATGACAGCTTTGGAGGACGGAGTGTGAGTTGAAGTCAGGAAGCGTGGATCCCTTCCACTTGTTCTTGCTCAAGATTGCCTTGGCTGTGTGAGGTCTTTTGTGGCTCCATATGGATTTTAGTATTGTTTTTCTGTGAAAGTGTCATTGGAATTTTGGTAGGGATTACACTGAATCTGTAGATCACATTTGGTGGTATCGCTATTTTAACAATATTAGTTCTTTGAATCTGTGAACATGGGGTATCTTTACATTTATCATGTTATCTCTGTTTTATAGCTTTCAGGGTACAAACCTTTCATCTCCTTGGTTAAATTTATTCCAAAGCATTTTGCCCTTTTTAAAAGGTTGTATCATAAACGGGATTGTTTCCTAGATTTCTTTTTAATATAGTTCCTTATTAGCACATAGGAACATATTGATGTTTGAATGCTGATTTTGTAGCCAGCAGTTGTACTGAATTCATTTATTCTAGCAGTTACTTTATAGCTTTTGGGTTTTCTACATACATATTGTCATCAGCAGAGACACTTACTTTCTTTCTGGTTTGGATGCCTTTAACGATTTTCTTGCCGTGACTTGAAGTTCTAGGACTGTGTTGCATAAAAGAGGGAGAGTGAGCACCTTCCTTGTTCCCGACCTCAGAGGAAAGCTTGCACTCTCTCCCACCAGTCATACCGTTGAAATAAGCTTGTTCTGTACCCAATTTGTGTTGCTTTTTTTTCTTTTATCATGAATAGGTGTTGAACTCTGTCAAATGCTTTTTCTGTATACTATTGAGATGTTTATACAGTTTTTATCTTTTATTCTGTTAATGTGGTATTTTGCCCTGATTTGCATGTGTTGAACCAACCTTGCATCCTAGGGGCATATCCCATACGGCTACAGTACTTGATCTTTTGGAGTGTTGTTGGATTTGGTTGGCTAGCATTTTATTGAGGATCTTTACATCTGAGGTCATCAAAAATAATGACTTATGGTTTTCTTTTCTTATGGTGTCTTTGTCTAGCTTGGTCTCAGGATAATGCTGGCCTCATAAAATGAATTGGGACGTGTCCCTCTGCATCTGCCTTTTGGAAGGATTGTCACTAATTCTTCAAATGTTTGGTAGAATTCACCCGTGAAGCCGTCTGGTCCTGGGCTTTTCTGTGTTTGAGGTTCTGGTCCCTGCTGTAGTGTCTCTATTTAGTATTGGTCTGTTCAGGCTTTCTGCTTCATTCAGTCATGATAGGGGTCCTGTTTCTTGTAATTTGTCCACTTGTTACTCAGTCTGTGGCATGTCAGCGTTCACAGTAGTCCCTGTGACTCTTTATTTCTGAGGTATCTGTCATAATGTCTCCTCTTTCATGTTTGATTTTACTTATTTGAGTCTTCTCTGTTTTAGTCTTGTTAAGGGGTTTGTGGGCTGGGCACCCATAGCTACATGCTCTGGGGCTGGTGGGTTTGAACCCCACCCAGGCCTGCTTAAAAAAAAAAAAAAGCTGGGCATTGTGGCAGGCTTCTGTAGTCCCACCTACTGGGAGGTTGAGGCAAGAGAATTGCTTGAGCCTAAGAGTTGGAGGTTGCTGTGAGCTGTGATGCCATGGCACTCTACTGAGGGTGACACAATGAGACTCTCAATTTTTAAAAAAAGTTAAGGGGTTTGTAATTTTTATCTCTTCATAAACTCTTTAAGTTTTGTTTTTTCTCCCCCATACAATCTGTTGGCTATTTGATCTCTTTCTGCTCTGGTCTTTATCACGTCTTTCCTTCTGCTAACTTGGAGCCTAGTCTAGTCTATCCTTCCCTCCCTGGTTCTGAGGTGTGGGGCAGGTGGTGTCTGCAGCTGGGCCGGCCTGTGTCGCTGCAGACACCACCTTAGTGCTGCCTCAGCCTTGTCCTGTGTCAGTCTTGGTACGTTGTGTTTTCGTTTTCATTTGTCTTGAGTGGTTTTTAAAAGGTCCTTTTGGTTTCCTTTTGTTTAAGAGTGTGTTGTTTTGTTTCCACGTATTTGTGGATTTTCCTGTTTTCTTGTAGTTATTGACTTATAGTTTAATTCCATTGTGCTTGGAAATGATACTTTGTGTGATTTTGATCCTAAATTTTTAAAGATGTATGTTGTGGCCTAATACGGGATCTCTCCCAAAGCAAGGGCTGCATGTGCTTGAGAAGGGGTGTTGTGCGGCAGCCGGCTTGCAGGTCTGCGGGGCTCAGGGCCGGCCTCCCTGTGCTGGGTCTGGATGTTGTGTCTGTCCTCGGTGGCACTGCAGTCTCCCGCTGCTCTGGGTTTCTGTTTCTCCTTCAGGATGTAAAGTGCTGCTTCATGGGCGCAGTCTGATGTTCCGTCGTCCATCTTGCAGCTGAATCAACCCTTTTGTCACTTCACAAAGACCTCTTGTCTCTAGACACAGTTTTGACTTAAAGTCTGTTTTGTCTAGGTTTGGTCATTCCTGCCTCTCAGTTACCGTTTGCCCACAGCGTCTGTTTAATCCTTCACTTTGAGCCTTTGTGTGTCCCTCAGTCTGAGTCTCTTGTAGGCAGTGTGTGTGTTGTTGGATCCAGGATTTTGATCTCTTCGTCCACTCTGTGTTTTATGATTGGTGAGTCTAACCCATTTACATTTAAAGTAATTATCGCTAGGGAAGGACTGACTATGCCCTTTTGGTGCCTGTTTTCTGTTTGTCTCTTTTTTATCTCAAGAAGTGATACCGCGTGTCTTGTAGTTTTTATTCCTCGTTCTTTCCTGCCATCTTCATTTGTGGGACTTATTTTGTTGGTGGTTTTGTGTAGATAACCTTGTTTCATTTTTTCATTTTGTGTAACTTTTATAGGTATTTTTGTAGTTCTACAGGGCTCACATAAGATCTCTTATAACAATCTTTTGTTTTTGGAGACAGAGTCTCACTTTGTCGCCCTGGGTAGAGTGCTGTGGTATCACAGCAACCTGAAATTCTTGGGCTCAAGTTGATTCTCTTGCCTCAGTCTCCTGAGTAGCTGGGAATACAGGTGCCCGCCACAGCGCCCACCTAGTGTTCCTATTTTTAGCAGAGACAGGGTCTCGCTCTTGGTCAGGCTGGTCTCGAACTCCTGAGCTCAAGGGATCACTCGTCTTGGCCTCCCAGGCCTGAGCCACTGTGCCTGGCCATAATAGTCTATTTTATATTGGTAATAACTTCACTTTTATACAGACACTCAGCTTATCCCTTCTGTATTGCATACTATCAATGTCATAATTCATAACTATGTTATGTAAGCATTAACATAATTTAGAGTTGTTTAAAAATTGTTTTGTCTTTTAGCTTTTATAATTAAAAGCAGTTTATCCACTGCAGTCATTCGGTTTTTTCCTACACGTTTACCTTTGCCAATGCATCTCATACTTTGCTGTCTGGTACTCTTGTCTCAACTCGAAGAGCCTCCTTAGCATGTCTTGCCATGTGGTCTAGTGATGAGCCCTCACAGCTTTGCTGGGTGCAGTGTTCTTGACTGGGCTTTCTTTTCCTTTTTCAGCACTTTGAATATATTATTCCATTCTCTTCTGGCCTGCAGATTTCTACTGAGAAATCTACTGATGGTCTGACAGTGGTCCCCATGTATGTGACAAGTTGCTTTTCTCTTGTTGGTTTCAAAATTCTCTTTGTTTTTGACTTTTGACAACTTGATTATACTGTATCTTGTGGCAGGGGCACCTGTCACATTGAGAGAGAAGCATCAGTATCATCGTAAAGCATGGGGCCAATAGGGATGCTAACTCTTAATAGGGAAGGGAGCCGTGTTGTATAGGTACAGAGTTCCAGGGAATCTGGGAACTTGAGATTTTCAAGGCCTAGAAGTCCATGTCTTATGCGTCACCGTCTCACACCCTCCTATTCAGGGCCTGCTTTATAGTAGCCTCCCTGGGCGTCACTCATGTCTAGACCTGGCCAGCTGTAGGAGGGCATGTCTCAGTGCCCTTGGCTTCTGTCTTCTGGTCATCTGTTCTGTCTCAGCCTTCTTTATCTCTTTGCTTAGTGCAGGCACTTGCCCCGTTATCCTTCCCCTGCCTTCTCTGTGTCTAAGACACACCAGACAGGATGTTCCCTCCCACTGGTCACCACCAGTGGGTCCTTGGTCCTGGGTAGAGATCATCAAGGCTCCATCTCTTACCTTGAGCTGTTTCTGACACCACCTGCCATAGGCCAGTTGTGGGAAGGTGCTCCAGAGACAGAGTCAGTGCTCAGATCTGAGCCTGCAGTGGGTGGACCAGTGGCCCTGAGCCTTGGGAGAGTGGGGCGTAAGCCACCAAGTGCCACCACAACCCCACAGGTGGCAGGGGCTGTAGCTACCTGCTATAGCAGCCACCTCCTTGCTGGCCCCAGGTGAGGTCTCTCTGACCTTGCCAAGACAGCGGGCCTTTCTTAAGAGGACTGGGTTGTGTGGCATCTGGTCTCTAGCATTAGGCCTGCTTGGGGCGGGGGGTGGCACATTGGTTTGGAGTGGTCCACCAGTGGAGAGCTTTGGGGTGGGCTCTGGGTGTGGGTGACCAAGACAGAACCTGTCAGCTAGGCCGTGTTACCTGTCAGTTCTTCTTGTTGTAGTCTGTACTACATCTTTTAATTTTGATATTTATTGTTGTATAATATTATATTTGTTATTACAGAATACATTTATTAAACGTGAAACCAATTGTTTTGGAGAAGTTTGGTTTCTGGTAGAAATTAAATTACTTTAATGCTTGTAAAAGCTATAGGGCTTTTTCTGTGCTTCTTGCTAGCTTTGTAAGTAACTGTAAATAACATATTTTTGTAAAATTGCTATTTCTGTAGCTAAAACAGTGTTACATCAAAAAAGCAGCCGGCCTCCTGTACCTATCTCCAACGCGACCAAACGCAGTTTCCTGGGCAGCCCTGCTGCGGGGAGCCCAGCCGACCTGCAGCCCCCTGCGCAGCAGGTGGAAGGCTGCCCCAGACACTCCCTGCACCCCGAAGAGCCTGAGTACCTGTAAGTCTGTCTGTCCACTTCCAGGGTCAGTTCACCATCTGGTGTCTCTTGCTGTGTTAGTCTAAAATCTTAACTGATGTTATCTTTTTGTAAATAAGTAACACAAAGTACAAAGAGTAGCGCGTGGAACTGTGTCCTTCTGTCCACCAGTCCCCTTCCCAGAGGCTAGGAAGGATCCTGGTATTTTATGTCTACTGGCTCAAAATTCTTTAAAGGCTATGCACCCAGTTCTAACACCATTTATCAAAAAGGCATTTCTCTATTCTCTTTCTCCACCACGGACCACACTTTTAAAAAAGTCATCTAAAGATTAGAAAAGTTGAATTGATAGTTTAAATTTGCTTTGTATAGTCTGGTAGATTATAAAGAGTAAAATGTTCTTGCATTTCAAGTAATATGAATTTTTTGCTCTCAATGATTGCCAATAAAGAATATCAATTTGCTTCATTAACTTCAGGGAACAGATTGGTTCTGGTGAAAAATATATAGAGCTATTCAAAGGCTGATTTAAAAAGGGTTTCTTGAAAATGAGCCTTCATCATCAAGACCTAATTTGGATAACTATATCTGGGATAGATGGCCCCCAGAGTTTAGGAACCTGCCCTAAGGAGTAGGCATGACCTTCGCCCCTGTGTGGCCAGCTGTGTGCTCAGGAGGCCCTGAGGCTTGTTCCAGCTGGGAGTCACTTAACATGCCCAGCCTGCGTGGGCAGGAGATGCTTCTAAAATGGAAAAACATTGTTAACACGTGGAGATTGAGCAGGGGTTTAAGATTAAAATAACATTCATAAGCAACTTTAAATGAATGATTCGGTGAGGCAGTGTGGTGTAAGGTAGATTCTACTGTTGCAGGTTGTGTGAGAGGCCAGGCTGACCCCATGTGGGAGGGTCAGGTGTGGTGCTGTCGGAGCAAGGACAGAGGGGTCTTGCGAGGCCCTAGGCTTGTGTCTTGAGAAGTGGCACAGGCAGTGCTGTTTCCTGAGGGCTGACATTTTGAGGGAGCATAGGCCTGGGTGTAGGTTGCTACCAAGGTAGGAGTTTAGACATGTTGGGTGAGGGGGTGCTTTGAGATAGGCTGTCCCCAGACCCAGAGCAGAGGTGGAGGCTGTGGCTCCTGGAGGCCAGAGCTGCACACACACATGGAGGGTCGCTGTGGACTCCCAGCATCCTTTCTCTACCTTTTGCTTTTCCATTATCACATCCAGCATGTGCATTGTGTAAAGGAAGCTGTCATATACACATGCTGCTTTGGGACCCACTGTTTCTCCCTGCCAGCATGTGTGTGCCAGGCATTTCCCACTCTAGTACTTTCCACAGTCTCATCAGCTGCATGCCCTCTGCAGTGAGGGGTGCCCACACAGCCGCAGGGCTCATGCTGTTTCACCCACACGCATGGCCCCGAGTTGTGATGCCTGCCCTCTGCCTGGCTCCGTGGAGTTTTCCAGGCCCTTGACTCTCTCTCCTTGCAGGCCCCATCCCACTTCAGGCCTAGATGAGGTAGCAACATCATCTAGGGTGCTTAGCCATCCCCTACAAATCCCACCTTTGTGAATTATCCCTTTACTATATTCAGCCCAAAGTGAAATGGAGTAACTTCCCTGTGGTGTGAATGCGCAGATTTCTGGGTGCTGGATAAGGCTGGACCCGGCCGTGCACTTGTGGTCAGTGCCCTCCGTGCAGGCACCATCCTAACTGGGGGCGGCGTCTTCTTGCAGCAGGGGCGGGCCTCCACTCCTGGGCTGTAGTCTGAGAAGTAGAAAGGGGTTAATGCTTCAGAGCTTTTCTTGGGTGTTGCCACGTTGTCCTCTAAAAACTCACATTTTTACATCCCCACCAGCACCATGGGGCATTCCTGCTTCTCTGTGAAGGGCTCACGTCCAGGTTTCTATTTTGTATTTTCAAAGCTGTGGTTAACACAGTGGGCTGCCATCATGCTCTGCCTCATCTCAAAGTTCTCTTTTTTAAATCGAACTAGTAATGTGCATTTTGAAAATCATGCTTTTTGGGTGATGATTTTTTTCTTTTTTTTGCTTATCTCAAAGGTAACCTTAATTGCATACTTGAATTTCACTATTAAAATCTGAAACTGACTGTATCACGCATTAATACCAGGAGGCAGTATGTCTCTATGTGCAGTCTGGGGAATCCTTCCCAAGTTTGAAGTCCTTGGTATTCCCTTGGTTTGTTTTTATGGTAATTAATTTTTCCCAAAGAATCTGAGTTTCTCTCAGCTTGATGTGAGCTCATGATGGTCTCCATCCTTTCTTCTGCATTTTCTTTTGGACTTGCAGTCTGACAAACCAGTGATTTTTCTCTCAACCTCTTTCCCCATTTAGTGGAAAAGGCACTTCTGCCTTTAGCCCACCACACCCGTTGTTGCCACTGAGACAGAAACAGCAAAAGACCCCTCAGGGGGAGGACGCCCCGGGTAAGAACGCTGTTGTCCTGGATTGTTTTTCTTTGTACTGGTTAGTAAAATAATAACTTCTCAAAATTAAATAATCTTAATTTGATACAGTAATTTTATTTAAAAAGACTATAGTAGAATAAATTTTAATTAGTATTGATGTACCTGAGAATTTATAGGCCAATAAATTCTATGTAGTATACACAAAATTTCTGTGTTTACATAAGCCACGGAACTAACGTATATATAGAAGTTCATTTATAGTTCTGGTTATTTCATTGTTGTGTTTTGGATTGATTACGACTGAATCACCCGTTACTTACTGAACTGTTTTCCTTGGGGTATTGAATCATGGCTTGTTTCCTGGAGCAATGGTTGCTGTACTGAAAGAACTCCATGGGGTATAAAGTGGCTCCTGACACTGATGGCGAGTGTTATTTCCTTCCAACTGCAGATCAGCGGCATCGATCGAATTCTTTAACCCGAGTCGATGGTCAGCCTCGAGGTACAGCAATAGCGTGGCCAGAAAAAAAAACCAGGTGAGTCTCTATATTTCTGAGATGTTTCTGCTTGGATTTTCATTAGACTAAATAGCAATTCTCAGGATATGGTCTAGGGATTTCTGAGGACCACAGAGACCCTTTTAGGGAGTTCACAAGGTCAAAATTATTATCATAACAATATTATGATGTTAACTAACCTCTTCCATTCCAAAGCTCTTGTGAGTGTACCATGGAATTTTCCAGAGGCTACATGACATGGTATTACGGGAGATAGAATCAGGTATGAGGGTCCAGCCAGATACCAGACTTATCAAAGTATAAAATAGTGCTATAACCTTTTTTGGTTTAAGAAAATACATTCGGGACAGCCCCCATACTCAGTGGGTAGGACACTGGCCACATAGACTGAAGCTGGCAGGTTCAAACCCAGCCTGGGCCAGCTAAAATAATAATGACAACCACAACAAAAACATAGCCGGGTGTTGTGGTGGGCACCTTTGTCCGAGCTGCTTGAGAGGTTGAGGCAAGAGAATCAGTTGAGCCTAGGAGTTTGAGGTTGCTGTGAGTTGTGATGCCATGGCACTCTACCCAGGGTGACAGCTTGAGACTGTCTCAAAAAAAAAGAAAAAAAAGTACATTTGTTTTTCATATAATGGACTTATTACTGTAATGTTTAATCAGTGTTTTTAAAAGTCTGAGCTTTAATTTGTAGTGTGATAAACAGATTCCTATTGATGAATATGATAGACAAAAGCTCCTTACAGTCCTCAGTAATTTGTAAGGGTCTGGGGGTTCTGGGACTGTAATGCTGGAAAATCACTAAAATTGTCACTGGTTTTCTTTCCCCCTGGATGGAGTTTGTTTTCAGTCTTCTGCATGTGTGATTCGCATTCTCTTTGCATAGCCAGTGTCCTCCCTCCCAGTCCATGTTGTATCCAATGCTTTCTCTCCCTGCAATCCAGGCCTGTGTCCCAGCCGACACCCTTTGTGCTCCATCATGCTGCGAGTTGTGATATGGACCCTGGCTCTGGTGACAGTGTCAGCTTGGCCCGCTCCATCAGCAAAGACAGTTTGGCATCCAATGTTGTTAATCTGACCCCACAGAACCAGCCTCACCCTGCAGCCCTGAAAGCCAATGGGAAGAGCCTCCTGAACAATGTCAATATTGAGGATGAGGAGGAGGAACTTGTGGCCATCATTAGAACAGATGTGGCTCCCCACCGTGGTGACCCAGAGGCCCCTGGGGTCTCACCTCGGGCCTCTGGTCTGATAGCGCATGCCAGGTCTCCCCAGGGGCAGCTGGACACATCAGAGAGTAAGCCTGACAGTTTTTTCTTAGAACCCTTGATGCCAGCAGTGCTTAAGCCGGCAAAAGAGAAACAAGTTATTACGAAGGAAGATGAGCGTGGTGAAGGGAGACCGAGGAGCCTCACAGCCAGGAGGGCCACTGAGGGCCACCAGCCTTTAGTACGGAAGAAAGTGACCAACAGTCGTGATTTGAGTAGGACTTTTACCCCCATTCCCTGTTCAGAATTCCCCACAGGCGCTGACCCTGCAGAGGCAGGACCACAATCGGTGGAAGCTGTGGGAGCAGTGCATGGCGGGCCTCTGTCAGTGGGTGGTGGATTTGACCCGTCACCTCAGGGACAGTCTGCCAATGGCTTCTTCCTGCACACGAGCAGGGCTGGTGAGGACACGGAGGGCAGGTTCTACATCAGCTGTTCACAGAGCCCCAACTCTCATGATTCAGAGCCATGGGCTGCTCTGAGGCAGGATTCTGACTCTGACGTTGTAGACATGGAAGAAGCAGAGCACGATTTTATTGGTGAGGACCATCATGTGATCATCACCAAATACACTGGTGAGGAGGAATCAGCCAAGCTCCAGGAGGACATGAAAGTGAAGGAGCACGAGGACAAGGACGACGCCAGTGGCCGCTCCAGCCCATGTCTAAGCACAACCTCGCAGATCAGCAGCGTCTCCATGGCCAGTGGAAGCGTGAAGATGACAAGCTTTGCAGAGAGGAAGCTCCAGAGACTCAACAGCTGCGAGACCAAGTCCAGCACCAGCAGCTCCCAGAAGACCACGCCAGATGCATCAGAGAGCTGCCCAGCCCCTCTGACCACATGGAGACAGAAGAGAGAGCAGAGCCCCAGCAGGCACAGCAAAGACCCCGCCAGCCTCTTGGCATCTGAGCTGGTGCAGCTGCACATGCAGCTGGAGGAGAAGCGCAGGGCTATTGAGGCCCAGAAGAAGAAGGTGGAGGCGCTGTCTGCCCGGCAGCGCCTGAAGCTGGGCAAGGCGGCCTTCCTGCACGTGGTGAAGAGGGGGAAGGCCGACACGCTCGCCCAGCCACTGAAGCCAGAGCCCTTTGCAGAAGAGTACTCCCAGCACAATGGAGAGGATTTCGATGACAGTGTTTCCAAGGCGGAAGACTTTCTCACCAAGGGGGGGCAGGGAGAAGGTCTCCTCAGCGAGGCCCAGGATGTGGACAGAGCAGGCCTGGCATTCGTCCAGCACCATAAACCCAAAGACCTCACTGTGCTGCGCGACACAGAGAGAAACAAGGCGATTCCTGCTGTTCTGCTGGAGGATGGGGTCGGCGAGGTCATGGAGATCAGCGAGTGTGACCTTTCCATCGAGAAACTTAATGAAACTATTAGTACCCTGCAACAGGCTATATTAAAGATTTCTCAGCAACAAGAGCAGCTGCTTATGAAGTCCCCTACAGTACCAACTCCAAGTTCTAAAAGCAGCCCACAGGACCAGAAAGTGAAGGCCTCGCTGCATTTGGTGGAGCCGCTATCCCCGACAGCAGCCATTGGCCACCGCAAGCCCCCTCGTCTCGGTCAGGGTCGGAATTCCCGTTCTGGAAGGCCGGCTGAGCTGAAGGTCCCAAAAGACAGACAGCAGGGCTCCTCCCGAAGTAAAACCCCCACACCCAGTATAGAGATGCTCCCACATCTGAGATCCTTCCCCCCAAACTGTCCTCGAACACCCTCTGACGCCAGCTTGGAGAGTGCAGAACCCAGTGGTGACCTGCACGGGAAGTGTCTCTTTGACAGCTACAGGCTCCATGATGAAAGCAACCAGCGGACGTTGGTTCTGTCCTCTTCTAAAGATGCCAATGTCGTATCAGAGCAGGGGAGCCTCAGAGAGGCACTGGATGCTAACGTGAAGGAGGCAGGGCCAGGCCGCCCGGATGTCCTAGGAGGTGAGAGCACCTCCACAGAGGAGCCACTGCGGGGCAGGGCCAGCCTCATTGAGGTCGACCTCTCAGGCCTGACAGCCCCAGATGAGGATGGGGAGGCAGCAAGTCTTGACATCTCTGCAGATCTCATCAGCGAAGGCGACCTGAAGCCAGGGGTCGGCTTCTTCTTCAAGGTAAGTGAGCCACTGGTGTGTGTGACCCAGCTCTGAGGGGTGAGAACGGGCCAGCTGGGGAGGGCTGTGAGGACTCACTCTGCCAGCAGTGGCCATGGGCCACCCATAAGCGGTGAGCATGGCTATGTATGGATGGGACTTTCCTGTGGACCCCAGAATTTAAATTCCATGTGATTTCCAACTATCATAAAATTGGTTAGTTGGGTGGTTTTTCTCTTTTTTTGTTTTTTTTTTTTTTTTTTTTTTTGAGACAGAGTCTAACTTGGTTACCCTCAAAAGAGTGCTATGGCATCTTAGCTCACAGCATCCTCAAACTCTTGGGTTCAAGTGATCCTCTTACCTCAGCCTCCCTAGTAGCTGGGACTATAGGCACCTGCTACAATGCCTGGCTGTTTTTTAGAGATGGCATCTCGATCTGGCTCAGGCTGGTCTCAAACCTGTGAGACCAGTCCACCTCCCTCAGCCTCCCACTGCTGGGATTACAGGTGTGAGCCACCATGCCTGGCCTGGTAAAGAAAAGTTTATAGCCAGAAGACTCTACAAAATCTAGTGGTGAGGCTGGACACCTGTAATCCCAGCACTCTGGGAGACCAAGGCAGGTGGATTGCCTGAGCTCACGAGTTCAAGTCTGAGGCAAGAGGATCACTTGAGTCTGAGGTTTCTGTGAGCCAAAGATAGATAAATAAATAAATAAAACAAATACATAAAATAAACAAACAAAAAGTGATGGCCAGACATGGCCTCTGGGCTAAAGTTTGCTGGGATACAAAGACCCTGCACAGAAAAAGGAACTTTTGTGTGTGTGTGAGATAGTGTCTCACTTTGTTGCCCTTGATAGAGTTCTGTGATGTCACAGCTCACAGCAACCTCAGACTCTTGGGCTCAAGCGATCCTCTTGCCTCAGACTCCTGAGTAGCTGGGACTATAGGTGCCTGCCATGATGCCTGGCTATTTTTAGAGATGGGGTCTCACTCTGGCTCAGGCTGGTCTTGAACTCGTGAGCTCAGGCAATCCACCTGCCTCGGCCTGATTCTCTTGCCTCAGCCTCCTGAGTAGCTGGGACTATAGGCGCCCACCACAACCTTGGCTATTTTTTAGAAATGGGGTCTCACTCTTGTTGGGGCTGGTCTTGAACCTATAACCTCAGGCAATCCACTGCCTCAACCTCCCAGAGTGCTAGGATTACAGGTATGAGCCACCACATCTGGCCGAGAAAAAGGAACTTTAAAAAAATTTTTTTCCCTTTTTTCTCTGTATCTATGCTTTTCTTGAAATTTTTTCCTTTGAGATGAAGAGAAACATAAACTGTGAGAACTGCTTTTCTGTTTCGATCATACAGGTAGGTGCCTCATAATGACATCTAGTCGACGACATTGGTCCCATGAGATCATCACATTGTGTGTTTACTGAGCCTTTTGTGTGTTTGATGCTCAGGATGTGCGTGCACACATGCTCACCACTGTCTGGTAGCCACTCACAGCTTTCTGCAGGCACCTGCTGTCCAGGTGTGCTGCCCAGGAGCACCAGGCTGCCTGGACACCTCTGCAGCAGTGGTTCTCAACCTTCCTAATGCCACAGCCCTTTAATACAGTTCCTATGAGTCATGACCCACAGGTTGAAAACCGCTGCCCTGCGGGGTAGCAGCTCACACCACCTCATCTGTGCAGGTTACTCTTTGACGTTTGCATAGCCATGAAGACACCTAATGACGAATGTTTCAGAACATTGTCTTGTTGTCAAGTTGCACACAACTGTTTGCTTTTTGTCTGGACAGTTATGAATGTGGATGATATAATACAAATCATCAGGTTATCTTATCAAAAGATGCGTGCTTTATTTGGTATTTGTACTTTTAAAATGTAAATAAATTAATAATCAACTTGGATATTAGGTCATATTTTTAGGCAAACAACTCAGTCTGAGACATTTGGAATATTGGCTGACTGTAAATGCTAAATGACATGGTTTCTCTTCCATTTATGTTCAGAAGCTATGAAAATATGCTTACTCATCAGTTAAGAGCAATACATCTTTGGACTATGCAGCAGGCTTGTCTGAATATAAAGTCTGCTTCTGGGTTGAAACAAGGCTGTGCTGGACTTTGTGAGTTATTGCCGGTCCCCTTATGCATGATGTCTGTCTTGTAGGATGAACAGAAAGCAGAAGATGAACTTGCCAAGAGGCGGGCAGCCTTCCTCCTCAAGCAGCAGCGCAAGGCCGAGGAGGCACGCGTGCGCAAGCAGCAGCTGGGTGCAGAAGTTGAGCTCAAGAGAGATGAGGCCAGGTAATCGTCCCTCTCTGTGTCCAGGAGGAGAGTGGGCCCTGGGGGGAGCAGACTGAGCAGGGGGAATGGCCAGATGTGGAAAGCCAGCCAAGTTCTGGTCACCGGGGTGTCCTGTGGTGACATCACTCCTTCCCTCACATCTGCGGGCATCCGGGCAGGTGTTGTGTGCTGGGTTCTGGCATAAGCACTTCCCCTGGACGATGGCCTTTAACTCTCTCTGCCCCCACAGGCTGTGTGCATCTTAGCCTGTTTCTGTGCCAGGGTCATTGCTGTGTAGCTGGGGAAGCAGGCTGCCTTGGTCATACTGCTCTTCGGGTCTGCCCTTCAGCCCCCATACCCTACCTCAGGGAAATGGGAGAGAGTTCAGGAGGAGGGTCTGGATGAGCCGGTGGTGCTGCAGGAGGCAGCATGCCTGCTCTGTGCACTCTGTGCAGAATCCACCTAGTTTGGGGTTTTTCCGAACATGTTTTTCTCTCAGGCGCAAAGCTGAAGAAGATCGGATACGGAAAGAGGAGGAGAAGGCACGCCGAGAGCTTATTAAACAGGAATACCTGCGGAGGAAGCAGCAGCAGATTTTAGAAGAACAAGGACTCAGCAAACCTAAATCAAAGCCGAAAAAGCCACGGCCCAAGTCAGTCCATCGGGAAGAGTCGTGCAGTGACTCTGGAACCAAGTGCTCCTCCACGCGTAAGTGCTGGGCTTTGGGACACCTGACCCTCGTGTCCCATGGGCGCAGCTCCTTACACACGTGGAGCTCACTCACATTCGTCATCTTGCTTTTATTTTCTCCAGAACTGTAGGGGGTGGGGGGATTTATCCCCGTTTACAGATGAGAAAGCTGACCCAGGCGCTGGTGCTCTGAGATGGTGAGATGATCTGGTGCAGAGTGGCCCAGGCAGGTTCCCTGAGTCCTGCTCCCTGCTGCTTTGTGGTGCCAGGGGCAGCAGGCTGCTCTGCTGCTGTGAGGTCAGAGGAACTGGTGCTGTCCAATGAGAGCTTTTCCTGCACTGATGATGTCTCTCTCTGTCTCTGGCAGCTGATAACTTGAGCCAGACGCATTCTGGGTCCAGCCTGTCCTTGGCCTCTGCAGCGACGACAGAACCAGAGAGCGTTCATTCAGGGGGCACTCCTTCGCAGCGGTAAGCAGGCCTGGAGTGGCCGCCCGGCTTGGAGCCAGAGGACATTCGGGAGGGAGAGTGGAACTTTGAGAGTGAAAACTATGTGAGAGATGCTTTTGTTTTGTAACTTTAATTTTGATACAATTTCGCATTTATAAACTAGTTGCAGCGATTTCACAGGGAACTCCTGAGTGGCGTGCACCCAGGTCTGCCTGTTTAACTCGCTTTGTCACCTCTGCCCTCTACCTGTGTGTAGATGCCGCCTTTCTCATTGCTAGTAAGGCGGCAATACCTGGCCCTCCAAGCTTGTACATTTCCTAAAGCAAGGACATTTTCTTGGGGAATCAGGTTTGAAACCAGCACTTTAACCTAGTCTGAAGCCCACACCCAGTTGTCAGCTGCCTTGCTGTCTTGGTAATTCTGCTGCTCTGGGCCCTGACAGGCGTGGGGCTTGCGTACACTACAGCTATATCTGTGCACCTCCTGTGCTGAGCATGGGCTGTTTGTCTTGCAGACGGCCTCCCAGTTCTGGTTTCCCATGATTAGAGGAAGGTGACACACCACAAGTGGGTACAGCCCAGGGTGTGAGGGCCCAGCATGTCAGAGTGTCCCACACTGGTTGTGTGGTTGAGGAGTCATTTTTGAGAGTGAGCCAGGGACCCACCTGCCTTGCTGGGCGCTCTTCCAGGGCTCCACTGGCCCTTGCTGAGCCCTGCTGGTGCTGCTGTCAGCCTCCTGCAGCAGTGTGGGCTTCCTTGCCCTTTTGTTGGCACATGTGCATCCGTGCGGCTGCTGTGGTGGGAACCAGAGGCTGAGTTTTTTCCCTGCTTCCCCATGTCACACAGCATCGCATTGTCTCCTGAGCTTTGTTGTGGGTCCCTTTGTGGGATACTGGGTTCAGTTTGGATTTTGGCTCTGGGAACTCCTGTGGTGCAGCTAACAACTCCGAGCAGTTGTGTCCATCCTGGTGCTGGCACCTGCTGTGCTTACTAGGAACTTCCCAGAGGTTACAGCTCAGACCTGCCCGTGGCAGGAGTCTCTGAGGCCTGGGTCTTTGGACTTAGCCCACCATGGCTTCTCCTTCCCTGTGTCCCTTCCCTTGGCAGAAACACAGGCAGCCCAGACAGCATCCTCTGGCTTTCTGAGCTGGCAGCACTGGGGTTCCGTGGCCTCAGGCAAAGGCTGCTTGAAGGCATCCCCCTCTGTGGAGGGCTGATTCGCCTCATATGTCTGTATTCTTATCATTCTGCCGTGTCTGAAGTGTTTGGCTTTTGTCACTCACAGTATCTGTGTGGGGTTGGTGCCACCACAGCCTCCACACAGGCTCCCCTGGGCACTGGCGAGCTTCCTGTGAGGGAGCAGCTACAGCTCCTGTTAACTGTGGGTGTCAGGGACATGATCTGTGGCTAAACTTTCCCAACCTTTGTCCTTTTCTGTCTGTAGAGTTGAGTCGATGGAGGCTTTGCCCATACTAAGCCGCAACCCCAGCAGAAGCACGGACCGAGACTGGGAAACCGCCTCGGCAGCCTCCTCCCTGGCCTCAGTGGCCGAGTACACAGGTGACAGCCCCTTGCCTCCCTCAGAGGTCGCTGTGCACATGTCCACACTTTCTCATTGGTACTCTTCAAAATAGCTATTCTTTATTTTAGTCTAAAAGGTGTTTTTCTAATATGTTTTATTTAGTGAAAGAGAGCTATGTTTGAAGCAGGTGCATTGTCAGTGTGGAAGCTCTCTGGCCCACCTGGGCCTCCTGCTGTCTCCCTGAGCTGGGCACTGGGTGGCACTGGGCTGTCATCTACTCCTACTGAACCAGTGCGTCATCCTGAGCTCTTTGAATCTAAGACTTTAAAAATTATTTCCTTCTTTTGTCTTTTTATAGTAAAGAAACAGAGTAGAAAGGAGATAAATTATTAATTACTTTAGTCTGTGTAAAAAGTTTTTTTCTGCTTGGCGCCTGTAGCATAGTGGTTATGGCACCAGCTACATGCACTAAGGCTGGCAGGTTCAAATCCAGCCGGGGCCTGCTAAACAGCAGTGACAACTGCAACCAAAATACAGCTGAGCGTTGTGGTGGGTGCCTGTAGTCCCAGCTACTTGGGAGCCTGAGGCAAGAGAATCGCTTAAGCCCAAGAGTTGGAGGTTGCTGTGAGCCGTGATGGCATGGCATTGTACTAAGGGTGACATAGTGAGCTTTGTCTCAAAAAAGAAAAAGTTATTTTCTTTTTTTCCCTTTTTTTTTTTTTTGAAACTGTCTTGGAATGTGGTGGCAGGATCACAGCTCGTGCAGCCTGGAACTCCTGGGCTCTAGGAATCCTCCTCCTCTGGCCTGCCTAAGTGCTAGAATTAGAGGCATGAGCTACTGTGCCTGGCCAAGTTGTTGTAAAATTTTTAACTTTAAAATAGATTCAAAGATTTGAAGTGGCTCTTACTTCCCATTTTCAAAAAACCATAAATAACAATTCAGCTCACTCATTGCTTGCTTCTGAGAAATTATTGGTTTTCTTTAATGTGTGTGTTCATGCCTTAGAATATTAATTTTGCAAATTTTGGCCTGGTTGCTTAGGTCCCAAGCTCTTTAAAGAACCCAGTAGCAAATCAAACAAGCCGATCATTCACAACGCTATATCCCATTGTTGTCTGGCTGGAAAAGTGAATGAACCTCACAAGAATTCAATACTGGAGGCAAGTATCAGGCTCTTTCTAATAGAAAACATTCCCAGTTACTTACACATGAGGGTCCTTTCAGGACGACATGCGGGAGGGAGAGTGGAACTTTGAGAGTGAAAGTAAGCGGTTTATTCTGCTGTGAAAGGGTGACCAAGGACATATGTGGGCATCTCCTAAGCTGTGTACAGAATTTCTGGTTCCTGTGAACTAGGCAATGGGGGTGTGTGAGGGCCAGTGGCTGACAGGCCCCACTGGGTGTGGACCCCTCAGGGATGTGGTTGAGTGTGGAAACTTTGGGACCTCTTCGTTTTACAAGGGGACAGAGACCAGAACGTGACTGGAGTGGTAGCTGGAGTGGGAGGCGGGGCAGGTCAGGCACAGTTGAGCTTGTAGACTGTGGGGTGCTCAAGCAGGTGCACACGCCCAGTAGGGACTTGTAAATAGTCCCTGAAGTGGAGTGGGCTCCTGCTGCCACCTCAGACTGATGGGAGGGGACTATGGAGAAGGGGCAGCAGAGCACACGCACCCAGGGCTTGGGCTGCTGACCTTGGGTGCAACACTTCCTGTCAGAAATTCTGCTTTTTAATAATTCAGGTCAACTCCTGGTCCTCATTTGGTTTTAGTTGAAAAAATTAAAATGACATATGGAATTTGTGCACCCCCCCCCCCAAAAAGGGTTGTGTGTCCTTTTCTTGCTGAGAATGTTGCCCCGTCCCCATTGGGTTCCCTTCATCTGACTAAGCACAGAAGCGACCTGGGATTATGTCCTTCCTAACCAGATTCCCAGGCAGAGGAGATGGTCGACCACATGGAGTCCCCAGAGTCTCCCCCACACAGAGGTGCCTAAAGCATTCCTGGGCCTCTGAGATGGTTGGCACTCACGGCTTAGCACTCAGGGAGAAGACACCAGTGGGGTCAGAGCCCCATGTGCAGGCAAAGCCTGTGCGCTGCCTCCCTGGGGTCATGTGGTGCACACGCTTCTCCAGCAGCAGCCTGTGTGCCATGTTCTAGCAGAGCTAGATGACCAGAGCTCATACTGGGGCAGAGCACCTCTCCCCTGCACACACAGGTCCTTCCTGGGAAGGACGGCAGGGCGGGCTTGGAGACAAGCAGCTCAGACTCAGGGAGCCCCTCCTGTCTGTTGGTGACTGGGACTCTGAAAGTAGCCAGCGTGCTCCCTTCACGGGGGCAGCACTGTGTGAAACAGGACGGTGTCCTCCACCTACACACTCAGCCTCTGGTGCTGCTCAAACTGAGCTTGTGTGTGTAGGTGACATCAGCATTGTCTGTACAGCTTTGGATTCTGCTTTTTCCACTTAATCTCAAATATTTATTTAAAATAACTCATTATATGTGACAAAAACTAGTTTTGTAAAAATTTTTTCTAAACAAGAATCTAAGAATGGCATTGTTAGATATTTTTATAAATCTTCTAATTCCTGATTTTAAAGGAGAGAGAGATCAAACCTCACTTGCTTCTCCATCCATCTTTTATAACCTCACAAGTCACATGGCCTCTGGAAAACTCCATCAGACACTCAAAAGAGAGCGAGTGAGTGGCTGGTAACAGTGACGTCTGACCTTTACTGAGAATATTCCAGGAGCCCCTGGCCTGTACTTTAGAACTGCTGGGGGGAGCATGAAATCTGACCACTGCTCAGGTTTCCCAGAATGAGGAGACTCATTTTTAAAAACAATTAAAACATTTAAAAATGTGTTTCAAGTTTCAGGACATGCTGTGACAAGCACCGTGACAGGTCATCAGCAGGCACCGTGTTTGCTTGAGATTTCTCTGTTCTTTGGTAACAACTCTATTCATAGACCATAAAAGCCCCTTTAGGTGTACAGTTTGGTGCTTTTTTAGTGGGTTTGCAGAATAGTGCAGCCCCCACCACCGTCTCATTCCAGAATGTTTTCGTTTCCCAAAGCCCCACACAGGTCGCACTCACTCCCCTCCTCACTCCCCAGCTCTGGTAACTGAACCATCCTCAGGCTCTCTCAGACCACTCCTGTGGATGGAGTCATAAGAAACGTGATCTTTTTTGGTCTTGGCTTCCTTCACTGGGTATTCTAAGTTATAATTGGTGTTGTGATGTGTGTCAGAACCTCATTTATTTTTATGGCTACATAGTATTCCATTGTTTGGACATACCACATTGTTTAGTTCAGGCATCCTCAAACTACGGCCCGTGGGCCACATGTGGTCTGCTGAGGACATTTATCCGGTTCACCAGGTGTTTTTGCCACGGCTGCCTGTCCTGCTTAGCAGCCGACTTGTCACGGGGCCCGCAGTCTGGCCCCCCAGCAGTCTGAGGGACAGTGAACTGGCCCCCTGTTTAAAAAGTTTGATGACCCCTTATTCATGGACACTTGGGTTGTTTGTAAAACATGTTTTCATTCATATGTAATAGACGTGTGTGTTTTTGGAATACATGTGATGCTTTTATCAGCTGCTGTCGTGTCACATGGGGTCAGCAGAAGTCATGTCTGTGTACTCAAGTGTGACACTTGTGTCACAGAATCCCATGCTTGTGATTTTGTAGTACAGGACTGGTGTACCTCATCAGCTCGTACAAAATGGGCGTGATTTGTGCCATTGTTTGTAATTTGTATTTTTTGCATGTAATTCTGTAACATAACAGTATCACGCAAAGCACAAAAGGGTGTTACTTCTGCCCAGCCCTGTATAAAAGTTTCCATGTGGCCACATGTTTCGATTTCTCTTAAATGTGTATGTGACAGAAGAATTGCCGGGTCACAAGGTAACTGCGTTTCTAAATTGGAGCATTGCCAGGCAGTGTCATTCACTGTTCACCAGCAGTGGGGAAAGTGCTCTTGCTGCCACCACTCGTCGCTGTGTGAGGTGGCATCTCATTGTGGTCTGGATGGCATTTCTCTGCCAGTTGATGGTGTGGAGTGTCTGCTCACGTCACTTCTCTCTTAATCTTAGCAGGTCCCTTGCCCGCCCAGACTTCTGAAGTAAAATTTCAGTGGCATAGAATATCCCATGAGGTGGACACACCCTAATTTTTAGAACAGG
Source organism: Galago senegalensis (assembly GCA_963575145.1). NCBI lineage: Eukaryota > Metazoa > Chordata > Mammalia > Primates > Galagidae > Galago > Galago senegalensis. The sequence continues at coordinate 33,320 of CAUYTI010073982.1, read as the reverse complement.
AAGAGTAGCTAAAGTATAAGAAAGCTTTCCTTGTGGGTGGGGGTTGCCTGGCCATCACCTCTTGGGGTGTGGGGACCTGTGAGGGTTGGGGTGACTGAGTGTCTGTCTTTTCTCCCTCTCTGCAGGAGCTGGAGAAGTGTGATGCCAACCACTACATCATCCTGTTCCGCGATGCCGGCTGCCAGTTCAGGGCCCTCTACTGCTACTACCCTGACACCGAGGAGATCTACAAACTCACTGGCACAGGGCCAAAGAACATCACCAAGAAGATGATTGACAAACTGTATAAATACAGCTCGGACCGAAAGCAGTTTAATTTGATCCCAGCCAAAACCATGTCCGTCAGCGTGGACGCACTCACCATCCATAACCACTTGTGGCAGCCCAAGCGGCCCGCGGTGCCAAAGAAGACCCAGACTCGCAAATGACACGCCCTGCTGAGTGCTGCAGGGCGCCGCGGGTCCTTATTTATTATTTCCATCATTTGGTACGAAGTGTTGAAGTCACAGGCCTTTTGCAAAGAGACTTCTAGACAACAAAAGAAAACCCGTCTTAGCCCTCAGCTCACACAGGGCTGCCAGGCGGAGTGAGGCTGGAGGAGCAGACACTGGGCTCCCAGCATCTTGCTGCTGTGGTTACTGCTGCCACCGGGGCTCCCCGAGGACAGGCACCCGTGGGCAAGGTCCTGGGCACCAGCCCCCTTACTTGAAGCTCTCCTTCAGTGTGAGTTGAGCGTGGTCCACTTGGCTTTCTGCCTCCCACCTCGCCCCTTTGCACATCCCCTGACACCCTCGTGCCAGCTGGCTGAGACCTGCGGTTACAGGACAGATTCACTCTTGGGTCGGGGTGTTTGAATGTCTTTAGAGAAGGAATTCATAATGGGAAATCTTTTTCATTTGAGAAATTGTACGATATTTATTGATTGTGTCTACTGCCAACATTTATATCCAAGTCTAAGATTTCTGAAAAAATTCTTGTCCCTTGCTGCTTAGAAAAAGTTGACTGAAAATCCCAGTTCACTGAAAGCACTGAAGTCCGCGGTCTGTCTCCTGCGACACGTGAGGGCTGTTTCCGACACGCAATCATGAGGGCGCTCAACGGTACGATGAGTGATGTTTGCCTGGTTTAAAGTAGGCGAACAGAGCCAGCTGCGCATCACTGGTACAGTCTGGATAGTGCGCTAATGATTTGTTCACTTTAATAAAGACAGATTTTGGTAAAGTAGAATATTTTTCACTCTGAGCATGTTTCTCCTGAAAGATGATGCACTTCAGCTGACAGCTCTTTCCGTGGTTCTGTTACGTTGCTGTTTGTCCTGTCTTCATTCTTCTTCTGGGAGAGCAGCATCCTCTCAGGAGGAGTATGCTGCTCTTTGTTTAGAGTGATAATTTTGTTTTGTTGCCTATTTAAAAGCAATTAAGTGGTTATTTGCAGTTACTTCAGAACTCCAAGTAAGTGAAATGGTTTTGGGTTCTTTCCATGGTGGTCCCAGTGGTGGCCAACGCATCTCCAGAGCAGACATTCCCCGGCACAAGTGTGTGCCAGACACAGCTGCAGGACACCTCTGTACCTGGCCAGCTGCTGGAAGATTCTGGAGCCACTTAACGTTAGTTTTGCACATATTTTCTTGGGAGTGTTACTTGAACCTATCTTGAACTACAGAAAAAAATTAAAGATCAATGGAGAAACACAAGTGTAACTGTTACATAATTTAGATAGACATGAAAGTGTGTGAGCTGTGTACATAGGAAGGTGGGGGGACAGAGCAGGACACAGAGGGGGCTCCCGCTCTGGCCCCCCTCCCGCAGTCTCGCGGTTCTGTGTGCATTGTGTTAGACACGGCCGCTCTGCCCTGTACGTAGTCCTCCCACGTTGAGCATAAGAGACTCCGGAGTGGACTCTGTCCCCACGCTTCTTCACATGTGTGCTTCATTTCCCACTGTGTGTGTGATATGTTTTTGCCATATTTATTTTAAGGAAGCACTAAAATGTAATAAAGTAATGAGCTTTATATTAATCGTGTGTGAGGTTGTTACGGTTCATTTGGCTGATCACTGTTTGCTCTGTAGGAGTTTCACATTGTTTTTATTTAACATGGTCGTTTTAAGTGAAATTTGATTATTTTTAATGAAGAGTTAAAGGTATTTCTGGTACAGATCTGCAAAATTGCATTCCCAGTGAACTTGGAATAAGCTCTGAGTGTTCTTGGTGTGATCACTCAGATGTTGAACAGGCTGGGCCTGGCTCTTGAGCATGCAGGAGGGTTGCTGTTTGCCTTGATGGGAGATGCTAAGGAGGCAGCTGCCATTCCTGGGCTTGGGTCCCCAGGCCAGTGTGTGCGGTGGAGGTGCCCTGTGTCCTGTGGGCATTGACACAACTTTTCTCTTTAGTATGAAATGTTCTGAATGTGAGATCCATTTTTGTGGTGGTGATTTTAGGCCTTTCTGGCTTCATTGGTGGTGTAGTCATTATTATTTTTCAGTCTACGACATTGAGTTGTTCCTTTTCTGACTGCTTTGTATTCTGCAAAGCACCTGCCGTGTTCGTATTGTGCTGAGAGTACTTGGTGGAAAGGGTGCGCCTCCTGCTGCCGCTCTGAGATCTGAGCATCTGGCATCCAGACAAGGTGCTGTGCCTGTGGGGAGCACAGCAGCCAGATGGTCCAGCCTGTGAGTCCTTGATGATGCTGGAATGCTGGGGGCCCAGAGGCTTGGTTAAGGTGAATGAGGCTTGAGGGACGGGCTGTTCCCAGTGTCCTTTGGCATGACTCTGATGAGCAAGCACATCACCGCCGTGCAGTCCTCACCAGGTTTCTCAGGCCCAACTGGAAAGTGGAATTATTTTAAAGTTACTTTAAGGTTTGTAGATTATAATTTTGTTTTTCATCTTAAGTTTTTTTGAGACCGTGTCTTAATCCAGGCTGGAGTGCTGCAGCAGCAGCAGCTCGAGGGCTCCAGTGACCCTTCTGCCTCAGCCTCCTACTAGCTGGCCACTTCAGGCGCCCCCACGCCCAGCTGATTTTTATACAGCTGGGGTCTCATCTGCTCAGGCTGGCCTTGACTCCTGGGATCAAGATCCTCCTACCTCAGCCTCCTAAAGTGCTGGGATTTACAGGCGTGAGCCACTGTACCCGGCTCTAGGCTATACTTTTATTCCCTGAAATTACTGTCACTTGGAGGAAAAAGTATTTATTGAAACAAAATTTCCCATTTAAAATTAACCAACTCAGATAAATTGATTTCTTCTGCAAACGGGGTGTGTGTGGGAGGCGTGACTGGGCCTCTTTAGAGGGTCCTACCCTGCACGCTTATTTCTAGTCGCTCCTTTAGTTCTTTGGGAAGGATAGTAGGTATGTTTCTGCATCACTTTGTGGTTAAAATCCATCAGCATTGGCTGGAAGACAGACGTGTCCAGGATCCATTTCTTTGCCTTTCATACCATGCCTTTTCTTGGAAGAATTATGAGTTTTTTTCTGGTGCCGAAGGTGGAGGGATGTTTCCATGGGCACTGTAGGGTGCTGGCAGTGCCAGCACAGCCACAGCAGGTGTCCCCTAACCAGTGGGTGTCCCCTCTTTGTCATATCTAGTTGCCATGATGGGGGTTGCTGGGGAGTTGAGAGGTGGAGCATGCTTTGGAAAGAAGTTCTGGCTCTGGGGCACCAGCCCCATATACTGGAGGTGGTGGGTTCAGGCCTGGCCCTGGCCAAAAACTGCAAAAAAAAAAAAGCAGCAGCAGCTCTGACTCCCTGAAGTGTCCATCCCCTGCATGATGCTGGCTCCTCTGCTGCCCCTCTTGCTGCTTCCCGGGACGGCCAACTGCAAAGCTGAGTTTCAGCTGTGGAAACCAAGGTGCTCGCTGCCTGCTGCCTAGCCAGGCACAGGCCCTGCCAGCAGATCCCTCTGTAGACACCTGTCAAATTGAATTTTCTGAATTCTCTATCCCTCATGTATCGAGGGGGGTGATATGTCAACGTGAAGTGCAGTGAAATGGGTGACGGGAGAGAGCTGTCACATGCTGCGTGGTCACGCCCCCATGTGCAGTGTACGAGTGGTTTGTTTCAGGGCCAAGCAGATCTGCAATAAAAAGTTGAGGTTGAGTCTGATTTGACAAAAACTCAATAGTATTAAAGCCACATTTGCCATAAAAATGAAGTTGAGGCTGGAGTCACTGTAACAATGAGCAGCTAACAAGTGTGACCTTGGAGGCAATTCTCTGGGCCTCTGTTTTTCAACTGGTAAATAATTGATATTCTTGGACTAGAAACGCTAAGGTATTTCGGCTCTGGACGCCTGCAGTCAGTGGCGCAGCTGCCGTTCAGGTGAGCATGGTGTGTTGGCTTTGTCTGTGCCCATTTCAGCCTTTGAGGGGGTAGAGGCTCTGCCCAAACTGAGGTTCCTGAGATGTGCTGGGGACCACATGCGCCATGCTGACGGCACAGGCGACAGTGCTCTCAGGGCTGACGCTGCTGCCCCCACAGGACAAGGTGGAGAAAAGTCCACACAGCCCGGGGCTGGTAATGATCTGATGTCATCTTTCTCCTTGTTCTAGAGAGAGTAACACGCACACACTCCCACTGCTTTGGGCATGCCATCACCACCAGCAGGCTACTGTGAGCTTTAGGGGATTGCTGACACAGTGGGTTGAAGTGACAGAGAGCCCTATGGCATTGGCGGCCGATGATGGGGATGGTGTGTGGCCTCATTCTCAGGTGCACCGTGACCACACTGACACCACACTGACGGGCACATTGAGGATGTGGATTTAAGGTGTTGAGTTTTTTTAAACTGTTATTTTTAGTTGAACTGACAGAGCTCTCTAATCTTCATGTTTTCTCAGGAAATGGAATTTATTTTTTAATTCCAGGTGGCAAATTTTTGTTTTCATTACAACACAATTCTTGTGGTTTTGTTTTGTTTTGTTTTATTGGGGGGGGGGGCACGTGCTCAAATGATCTCTTGCCTCAGCCTCCTGAGTTGCTAGGACTACAGGCGTTCACCTAGTTTTTGTTTTTAGTACAGACAGGATCTTACTCTTGCTCAGGCTAATCTTGAACGCCAGACAATCCACTTGCCTTGGCTCCCAGAGTGCACAGCCAATTCTTGTTCTTTTTTTAAAAAAGTGAAGTAGCACATACCTATAGGAAAGAACATGAATGCTAAGTATGCAGCCTGATAAATTTTCACAAAGTAATTATTTTAATTTTTAAATCAGTGGCTTCCAATATTTGTCAACAAAGTTATCCCTAGACTGTTATGCTCCTAAATCATATTTATTAATGCATATTTTGCCCAGTTTAGGAGACATCTAACTGCCAGTGCAGTGAGAGAGGAGGCAGTGGCCACAGTGGCCATGGGCTTGGCCCCAGCTGTGTGTCCTCCAGGGCAGTGCTCGCTGCTGTCCTAAAGTTTTGTCTGCAGCCTGGCATTTAAAGACAAAGGACAAGCTGGCACCAGAGCCACGTGCAGCCAGGTCAGGGGACATAGGGACACACTGCTTTAGTGCAGAGGAAGGCGTCTTCCTTTGTCTCTCCAGCCAGCTTGGGCCATTGCTGCTGGCACTGAGCTCCCACCTGTGGAAGGTGGTTACACTTAGCGCTGGACAAGGCCACTGCTGAGCCCTTGCTGTCTGCCCGGATCAGAAATGGCCATGGGGAAGCAAGATGGTGGCTTAGTAACAGCTTCCTTGCAACCGGGCATGGTGAGATTGGGGAGAGAAGACTCCAGGCATCTCTGGCTTGTGAGATCGTCCCAGAAACATCCCTTTGGGGACGCAGGAAGACAGCAAAAGACCTCTGGACCCCAGGAGGAGGACAAAAGCAGTGGAGAACTGGCAAATGGTTGTGTTCATTTGGTCTGAGGCCGCCTGCAGCTGTAACTATAGCAGCAGCAATATTGCAAACAGGGAAGGCCTTCCTTGTGGGCTGTTTTGATTTTTTGGATGTGACCACTTCGTTGAACTACCTTGGGAGAACTAGGGCAAGAGTACAGATGACTTTAAGCATTGTCTAGGGCCCCAGACTGAGCCACTGAGCCAGAACAGAGCTTGGTTGTGGGTCACCCGTGCAGCCATTCTGGGAGAACTGCCCCTGCAGGCCTCGCCCTCAGGATCATAGAGTCAGGCTCAGGCTGGGAGACTTTGGGTGAGTGATCTAGTGACTGAGCAGCACCAAAGACTGGGACTGAAATGCTGGGGAAGAGTGGAAATTTTAGTGTTTGGCAATAGCAGGGTTGCCTTGCAGCCTTGGCCCCTCAGGGACATAGAGACCAGTTTTGGTGCATGGGATAAGCAGGCAACCACTTCAGGAGAGATCCCAGCAACAAGTGCTTTCCTGGAAAAGCTTCTGCTTAGCCGAGGTTAACAGTTTAAAGTGTCTTTAAGTGGGCTGAGGAGCGATTTAGGCTCTACACCCTGCAGGGTTTGAGAAATCAGCAGAGGCCTCTAGTCTCCATCTCATACAGCCGTATCAGAATTGTGATTAGCATCTTATACCCCAGAAGATCACCTGTTGCCCAGACAGTATTCAGTAAGATATATATACTGCTTTGGTTTTGTTTTGGTTGTTTTTTAAATTTCAACATTTTCCTTCTAGATTTTTCTTTTTTTTCCCCTTTCTTCATTTTTCCAGTTTAAATATAATTTTCTATCGTTGCCTTCAACAACTAGAACTTCATTTTTGCTAGTGTTTCTACCCCTGTTTGATTTTTCCCCCAATTTTATCCAGTAAAGTTCTCTGTTTGCTTATTTTGGTTCGATTTATAGCATTTTTATCTTTCATCTCTACTTGGTGGAGGTGGGGTACTGTGTCTGAACAGGCTGGCGAAGAACTGCTGACCTCAAGGGAACAACCCAACCTGGCACCCCCAGAGTTTGGGGGTTTTCAAGGTTGGGTTAAAATACTGAACTGTATACCTATATTGCTCCTGTCTCCCTCTTCCTGTGCCTCTCTTTTTGTCAATGTTCCCTTTTACTCACCCTGTTTCCTTTTTTTTTTCTTTTAAAATCTTTTTTCCCTTCTTGCTCTTCAATCTTCTCATCCTTCTGATCCTGTACTCAAAGGACTCATTAAAACCCTAGGCCAGAGGCATGGTAACTTAAAGAGCAAGAGGAAGTGAGAGGAAAATTAGGGCAAGGAAACAGACAAAAGAAAACACTCATGAGGAAGAAACAGCTGAAAAATCTTGGCAACATGGAAAATCAGTCCAGAGCACCGCCCTCCGCCAAAGGACCATGAGGTAGCTACTGCAGAGGATTCCACCTACAGAGAAATGCTAGAAATGACAGAAAGGGAATTTAGAACACAGATGAAGGAAATGATGGAAACAATGAAGGAAACTGCTGATAAAGTGGAAAATAACCAAAGGAAATCCAAAAACAGAATGAAATAAGAGATGAACGATATGAAGAATATAGAAAGGATATAGCAGAGCTGAAGGAACTGAAGCAATTAGGAAACTTAAAGATGTAGTAGAAAGTATCAACAGATTAGACCATGCAGAAGAAAGATCTCAGAGGTAGAGGACAAAGGGTCTTGAGATACTCAGATAGTTAAGGAGGCAGAAAAGAAGAAAGACAAAGCAGAACATTCACTGACAGAATTATGGGACTTTATGAAGCATTCAAACATATGAGTTAGGGCTCAGCACCTGTGGCTCAAGCAGCCAAGGCACCAGCCACGTATACCTGAGTTCTCAGGTTCGAATCCAGCCCAGGCCCACCAAGCAATGATGGCTGCAACCAAAAAATAGCCAGACATTGTGGTGGGTGCCTGTAGTCCCAGTTACTTGGGAGGCAGAAGCAGGAGAATTGCTTGAGCCGAGGAGTTGGAGGTTGCTGTGAGCTGTGATGTAATGGCACTCTATCCACAGCTTATGGCTCTTGTCTCAAAAAAAAAAAAAAAGAAAGAAAGTAAATGGGGCAGTGCCTGTGGCTCAGTGAGTAGGGCACCGGCCTCGTATACTGAGGGTGGCGGGTTCAAACCCGGCTGCCACCAAACTGCAACAAAAAAACAACTGGGTGTTATGGTGGGCACCTGTAGTCCCAGCTACTGGGGGGGGCTGAGGCAAGAGAATTGCCTCAGTCCAGGAACTGGAGGTTGCTGTGAGCTGTGTCACCCTGGCACTCTACTGAGGGTGATAAAGTGAGACTCTGTCTCTACCAAAAAAAAAAAAAAAAAAAAGAATACGAGTTATAGGTATCCCAGAAGGGGAAGAAGAATGCACCAGGGGAATGGAAGCCATACTAGAGAATATTATAAATGAAAATTTCCCAAATATCACCAAAGATTCTGACACACTCCTTTCAGAGGGATATCGGACCTTAGATCGCCTCAACTCTAACCGAACTTCTCCAAGACACATTGTGATGAACCTGTCCAAAATCAAGACAAAAGAAAAGACTTTGCAAACTGCCAAAAGTAAGCGCCAGTTGACCTACAGTGGCAAATACATCAGGGTGACTGCAGACTTCTCTAATGAAACTTTTCAAGCCAGAAGACAATGGTCATTTACCTTTAATCTACTTAAACAGAACAATTTTCAGCCCAGAATTCTGTATCCTACTAAGCTAAGCTTTGAATTTGACAGAGAAGTCAAATCATTTACTGATATGCAAACATTGAGGAAATTTGCCACAACAAGACCAGCTCTACAGGAAATACTTCAACCTGTTCTACACACTGACCATCACAATGGATCAACAGCAAAGAAAGAACTCAGAAATTAAAGGACACATCCTAACTTCCACACTGATGCAAAAGATAAAACTAAGCAATGGACTCTTGCAAAGTAAGATGAATACAACACTATCACACTTATCAATTATCTCAATAAATGTTACTGACCTGAATTCCCCACTGAAGAGGCATAGATTGGCTGACTGGATTAAAAAACACAAGCCGTCCATTTGCTGTCTGCAGGAAACACACCTAGCCTCAAAAGACAAATTAAAATTCCCAGTTAAGGGTTGGAAGACAATTTTTCAGGCAAACGGAATTCAGAAGAAACAAAGGGTCGCAATCTTGTTTTCAGATACATATGGATTTAAAGCAACTAAAGTAAAAAAAGACAAAGATGGTCACTTTATATTGGTCAAGGGAAAAATACAAGAAGATGTTTCAGTTTTTAACATTTATGCACCCAACTTAAATGCTCCCAAGATTCTTGAAACAGACATTACTCAGTCTGAGCAATATGATATCCTATGACACCATCATAACAGGGAACTTTAACACTCATTTTACAGAGCTAGAAAGATCCTCTAAACAGAAATTAAACAAAGATATAAGGGACTTAAATGAGACCCTAGAACAACTGTGCTTGATAGATGCATATAGAATACTCCATCCCCAAACTAAAGAATATACATTCTTCTCATCACCCTATGGAACATTCTCCAAAATTGATCATATCCTAGGACACAAACCTCAAGAGCATCAAAAGAATTGAAATTTTACCTTGTATCTTCTCAGATGACAAGGCACTAAAGGTGGAACTCAACTCCCCCACACAAAGGCATGGAAATTAAACAACCTTCTGTTGAATGACATTTGGGTGCAGGAAGAAATAAGAGAGGAAATCATTAACTTCCTTGAGCATAACAATAAAGACACAAGCTACCAAAACCTGTGGGATACAGCAAAAGCAGTTTTCAGAGGAAAATGTATCGCTTTAGATGCCTACATTTGAAAAACAGCAAGAGTGTGCATCAACAAACTCACAAGCCATCTTATGGAATTGGAAAAAGAAGAACAATCTAAGCCTGAACCCAGCAGAAGAAAAGAAATATCCAAAATTAAATCCAAAATCAATGAAATTGAAAACAAAATCATTCAGAAAATTAATGAAATAAGGAGTTGGTTTTTTTAAATAATAAATAAAATTGATAAACCTTTGGCCAGACCAACTAGAAATAGAAAAGTAAAATCTCTAGTAACCTCACTCAGAAATGATAAAGGGGAAATAACTGATGCCACAGAGATACAAGAGGTCATCTCTGAATACTACCAGAAACTCTATGCCCATAAATTTGACAGTGTGAAGGAAATGGATCAATATTTGGAATCACACCCTCTCCCTAGACTTAGCCAGGAAGAAATAGAGCTCTTGAACAGACCAATTTCAAGCATCGAGATCAAATAAAATCTTCCAACAAAAAAATGCCCTGGTCCAGAGGGCTTCACACCAGAATTCTATCAAGCCTTCAAGGAAGAGCTTATTCCTATACTGGAGACATTATTCCCAAAAATTGAAGAGGAAGGAATCTTCCCCAACATCTTCTGTGAAGCAAACATCACCCTGATACCAAAACCAAGAAAAGACTCAAGTAAAAAGGAGAATTTCAGACCATTTTCACTAAGGAATATAGATGCAAAAATTCTCAACAAAATCCTAGCCAATAGATGACAGCTAATCATCATACATCATTGATCAAGTAGATTTTATCCCAGGGATGCAAGGCTGGTTTAATATATGCAAGTCCATAAACATTATTCACCATATCAACAGAAGCAAAAACAAAGACCATAGGATCCTCTCAATAGATGTAGAAAAGGCATTAGATAAAATCCAGCATCCTTTTCTACTTAGAACACTGAAGAGTATAGGCATAGGTGGTGGATTTCTTAAACTGATCAAAGCTATCTATGACAAACCCACAGGTAATATTTTACTGAATGGAGTAAAACTGAAAGCTTTTCCTCTTGGAGCTGGAACCAGACAAGGTTGTCCTCTGTCACCATTACTATTCAACATAGTGCTGGAAGTTCCAGCCAATACAGTTAGGCAAGACAAGGAAATAAAGGGCATCCAAATGGGAGCAGAGGAGCTCAAACTCTCCCTCTTTGCTGGCAATACGATCTTAGACAACCCCAAAGACTCAACCACAAGAATCCTGGAAGTCATAAAAAAAATACAGTAATGTCTCAGGATATAAAATCAATGTCTACAAATCAGTAGTCTTTGTATACGCCAATAACAGCCAAGATGAGAAGCTAATTAAGGACATGACTCCCTTCACCACAGCTTCAAAGAAAATGAAATACCTAGGAATATACCTAACAAAAGATGTGAAGGACCTCTATAAAGAAAATGATTAAACCCTAAGAAAGGAAATAGCAGAGGATATTAACAAATGGATGAACATATCATGCTCATGGCTGGGAAGAATCAACATTGTTAAAATGACTATACTTCCCAAAGCAATCTACAGATTTAATGCCATCCCTATTAAAATACTAACATCATACTTCCAAGACCAAAAAAAAAAAAAAATGCGTCTTGTATGGAACCAGACAAAAAATCATAAAGCTGAGGCAGTTCTTAGTAATAAAAACAAAGCTGGGGGGCATCAGCCTACCACTTTTTAGGCTGTACTACAAAGCCATAGTGGTCAAGACAGCCTGGTACTGGCACAAAAATAAAGACATAGACATTTGGAATTGAATAGAAAACCAGGAAGTGAAACTAACATCTTAAAACCACCTGATCTTCGATAAACCAAACAAAAACATACCTTGGGGGAAAGACTCCCTGTTTAATAAATGGTGCCATGAGAACTGGATATCCACATGTAAAAGACTGAAACTGGACCCATACCTTTCTCCACTCACAAAAATTGATTCAAGATGGGTAAAGGACTTAAATTTAAGGCATGAAATAATAAAAATCCTCAAAGAAAGAATAGGAAAAACACTGGAAGATATCGACCTGGGGAAAGACTTCATGAAGGAGACTGCTGTGACAATTGCAACAACAATAAAAATAAACAAATGGGACTTAATTAAACTGAAAAGCTTCTGTACAGCTAAGGAAATAACCAAAGCAAATAGACAATCTGCACAATTGGAAAGAAGAATATTTGCATATTTTGAATCAGACAAAAGCTTGATAACTACGGTCTATAGAGAACTCAAATTAATCCACATGAAAAAAGCCAACAATCCCATATATCAATGGGCAAGAGACATGAATAGAACCTTCTCTAAAGAAGACAGACAATTGGCTAACATATGAAAAAATGCTCATCATCCCTAATTATTAGAGAAATGCAAATCAAAACCACCTTGAGATATCATCTAAACCCAGCAAGAATGGCCCACATGACAAAATCTCAAAACTGCATACGCTGGCCTGGATGTGGAGAGAAAGGAACACTTTTGCACTGCTGGTGGGACTGCAAACTATTACAACCTTTTTGGAAGTAACTATAGAGAGGCCTCCAAGAACTCAAGCTAGACCTCCCATTTGATCTTGCAATCCCATTACTGGGCATCTACCCAGAAGGAAAAAAATCTTTTATCATAAGGACACTTGCACTAGACTGTTATTGGAACTCAATTTACAATCGCCAAAAAGTGGAAACAGCCTAAATGCCCACCAACCCAGGAATGGATTAACAAGCTTTGGTATATGTACACCATGGAATACTATTCAGCCATTAAAAAGTGGAGTCTTTACATCCTTTCTATTAACCTGGATGGAAGTGGAAGACATTATTCTTAGTAAAGCATCACAAGAATGGAGAGGCATGAACCCTATGTATTCAATTTTGATATGAGGCAAATTAATGACCTAGTACATGGTAGGGGAAGGGGAGCGCAGAGAGGAGGGAGGGGTGGGGGAAAGGAAGAGCAGAGAGAGAGGGAAAGGGGGGGTGGGGTCTGGGTGTGTGCCACACCTTTTGGGAGCAAGACAATTATAAGAGACTTTACCTAACAAATGCAGTCAGTATAACGTGGTTTCTTGTACCCTCAATGAATCCCCAACAATAAAAAATAAATAAAAATAAATAAAAACTCCTGGAGGGGGGGAACTCTTAAAAAAAAAAAAAAGAACTGGCCATGGGGAAAGTTACATGGGTGAGAGGTCAGGTGGGTGACCACCGAATCCTGTGGGGGAGCTGTGGCTATAGCTGACGGGCAGCGCGTCCTGTGCAGGGCCAGGTCTGTTCTAGGGGGTGGAGGGCACAGAATCCTCTAAGTCTCTTGTCATTTGGAAACTGGGGAGGACATCTGTTAAGAAAATAACAGTTGTGTGTCACTATTTGGGTTACAAGTAGAGGTTTTAAGATGCTTTAAGCACTTAAGTAACTCAGATAGTGGGAAGAGTCATGGGTGTCAGGCCTGCACCTGTGGGAGATGGGAAACCACAGGGCTCATGTGCAGAGGCCCCACAGGGCGGAGGGCATCTGGGGAGGGCCCAGCCCTGGGCAGCACTGTGGTAAGGCCACTTGCATACTCAGGGAGCTGAGGAGGGCTAGCCCTGCATGTCCTGTGTGCGGCTAATCCCAGTGATGGGTACAGTGGGGATGGAGGTGAGCGGAGACCTGAGGGTGGCAGGAGACCTGAGAGTGGACAGCTGAGTGGCCTGCAGTGAATATCATTGCCTGTAGAAGGCAGTGGCCCTTACTCAGACTTTCTGTGAATATTCTTAGGAGGGGACAGGCAGGGCCTGGGGCATGCGGTATTAGTAGTAAACTTTGACCTGATGCTTGAAGTCGAGTGGAGGCAGGTGATTGTCAGAGGCCGCGCCAGGCTCAGCCCTCCCTGCAGCGCCTGAGTTACTGGGTGGGCTGATGGTTGCTCTGGTGAACTGTTAGAGGTGCGCCAGGCTCAGCCCTCCCTGCAGCACACCTCAGTCACCAGGTGGGCCGACAGCTGCTCTGATGACATCTGTGTTCTTTCTGAGAGACACCTCTGGAAAGTGAGAGCCAGAGGTTTCATTGCTATTTAAAAATTAATCACTTTTTTGGTCTGAGAATTTCTAAACAAATGGGGTTTCCTCCTTTTTCTGAGGAGCTGCAGGCCTGACTTCTGTGCTTTCGAATAAAATCTGGTTTCATAAGCTCCCAAAGGAGGTGACCAGCCTCAGAATCAGGGCTCAGTACAGAGGCCAGGCTCTGCCCTGCTGGTGGGAGCAAGGGACATGCCCACGAGGGTGGGGGGCTGTGGAGGAGTCAGGGCAGTACCCTATCCACTGGAGTACATGGCCCTGCTCTGAAAGGACATGTCCACTAAGGCACTGGTCGTGCAAGCAGCCCTGAACGTGCATAGTTGGCCTCACCTAGCCCCGTGGCTGCTTTGTCAGGAGGGGTGGTGTGACCAGACGTGCCCATGCCACCTGCACCACGCACATGCTCTGCTGGCGGCCCACAAGTGCTCTGTCTTCTTGGAGCAGAGGTCTGGTGACAAGGCCAAGCGTGTCACAGGTAATACCTCATTTCCCTGAAGCACAAAGGACCTTAATTTTAAGATGCACCATTATTTTGCATCACCAAGGAAGAAACTGCAGATTAAGCATGCCGTGCTGTTGGTGTCAAAGAAGGTAAAATGGGGGCACATCCCAGGCACAGCAGTGCTGGTGGGGAGGCCTGGTCCAGAGCCAGCTCCAGGTCAGACAGGGTCCAAGGCCACCAGTGCATGGTGGGTCACAGGCAATTGTCAGGGGTGTGGGATTGGCCCCTGTGGGTCTGGTGGGCTGTTGGGGTTTCCCCCGTATACCAAGGAGCATGGCTCAGCTTCCACAGGCATGTGCCTGACATGCTCCCTCTGCCGCGGAGTCTGTCACATCCCTGCTCACTTTTAATTAGGTTGCTTTAGTTAGGTAGTTTTTTTTTTTTTCTTGCTGATTCATAGAAACCCAGAGTAGCTTGGGGCGGGGGGGTGGCGGCGGTCCCTTCTTTCCATGAGCAGCAGATGGGTGAGTTTGGGTGCTGAGGCTTTGCCTGGCTGACGCTGAGCGAGCGATCGGTCTCTAGGCTCATCTGCGTTTTCTTCCAATGAGAGGCCTGTTCAAATATTTTTGGTCTGTTTTTCTGCTGAGCTATCTTTTTCTACCTTATAGAGGATAATACATGGAACATGTGAGTACCATCCCCTCTGTGGCTTTTTACTCTTTGTGTTGTCCGTGATAATCAGAAGTGCGTAAGATTTTTATGGCGGAACCATCGATGTTGTTTTTACTAGAGTTTAAGAAATCTTTCTTTAGGGTGGCTCCTATGGCTCAGTGAGTAGGGTGCCAGCCCCATATGCTGAGGATGGCAGGTTCAGACCCAATCCTGGCCAAACTGCAACCAAAAAATAGCCGGGCATTTTGGCAGGCTCCTGTAATCCCAGCTACTAGGGAGGCCGAGGCAAGAGAATTGCCTACGCCCCAGAGTTGGAGGTTGCTGTGAGCTGTGATGCCATGGCACTCTACCAAGGGTGACAAAGTGAGACTGTATCTCTAAAAAAAAAAAGAAAGAAATCTTTCCCTACCATAAGGTCATGAAGATGTTTTTGAAATTAACTCCTGCCTTTTTAGTCTGGGCTTTGGTCCTCGGGTCTGCCTGCACTGGGAACTGACTCTTAGGGCTTGTGCCCGAGACAGGGCCTGTGTCAGCGGCCCCAGAGCCTCTGGCAGGACCTGCGGCCTCCCCTCCCCTGCTCCCCGTCCAGCTATGGCATCCGCTGTGCATGTTTTTCTCTGCCTACTTCCAGCCTATCCATCTCTGGTGAGCACAGCACTGGCCCCCTTCCAAAGGTGATGCAGCAGAGGGGAGTACAGGTTAAGGTGGAATCGAGGTCGCTAATCTGACAACCTTTAGGTGGAGACCAGCCTCGCTCTGTGGGCACCAT
Organism: Galago senegalensis; assembly: GCA_963575145.1. Lineage (NCBI taxonomy): Eukaryota > Metazoa > Chordata > Mammalia > Primates > Galagidae > Galago > Galago senegalensis. Next base: position 17,710 of record CAUYTI010073982.1, on the reverse strand, counting down.
TCCTGTGGCAACCCACTGCTTTCCTGCCAGCTTTGTTGCTAGCTGACTCACAGTTTTGTGTTATTGTAACTAATGTCTTCCTTTAATTTCACATTCTGATTGATTATAGTTGGTATATGGAAAGATACAAATAATTTTTGTTGAATTTACAAAATTAGCAATCTTGCTAAACTTAACGGATTCTAACACTTTATAGATTCATCTGGGCTTCCTGTGTGAGTGGCCTACAAGACATGATGGCTCTGTCCCCTCCATGTCTGTCCTGTGCCTTACTTCTTTGTCCTGCTATGTTGGGTAGGGAGGGCTCCAGTGGTGACGCCTCTCCTCCCCTTGCTCCCTGTGTGGGCAACTGTCAGAATTTACCATAAAGTGTTTTCTTGTACAAGTCCTTATTGGGCTAAAGGGAGTCCCCCCTTCGCTTGGTGTGCTGAAAGTTATGTTGCATTTTATCAGATTCATTTTCTATGACTGTTGTCATAATCATATGGCTTTTTCCCCCTCATTTTGTTAATACAGTGACTTCGCTGGTCTTTCTCATGTTGGCCTAACCTGTATCCTAGCGTGATACATCTAACATGCTACTCTGTTCCTTGGGTCATTTTAAATATTTTATAGACAAAAATGGAAAGAGATCACATGAGGCCAGCCTGACTGAGGAGACGGCTGCCCTTCGAGCAGTGGGGGCTGCGCCGAGATGCCTGTGATGGGCAGAGGTCTGACCCTGTTGGTGGGGCACAGCCCTCGTGCGCCCTGATGTCCAGGCTGCTGCTATTTCGCTCGTGTCTGAAGAGTCAGTGCCACGTGATTTCCTTTCTCGTACTGTTCTTTCAGGCTTGGGTTGAGGGTATAACGGCAGCATAGAATGACGTAGGACATGTGCCTTTGTTTTCTCTTCCCTAGAAAAGCTTGTGCCAGGGCAGAATCATTTGTCCTAAATTGATAGTAGAATGCACCAGGGTCACCGCAGCAAAGCACTAGCAACCAGGTGGCACAAACAACAGAAATTAATCTTCTCAGCTTTGCTGGCTGGAAGTCTGAGGTCGGTTTGACCGGCAAGGCAGGCTCTTCCCAAGGGTCACTCCTGGGCCTGTAGATGCTGCCCCCTTGTGCCCTCACCTTTTTTTCTTACAAGGACCCCAGTCAGATTAGACTTGTGCTCATCCCAGCTACCCCATTTTAGCTTGATGACCTCTCCAGAGACAGCTTGAAGACCCTGTCTCCAGAGACAGTTGTATCTGTGCAGGGTCAGACCTCTGCCCATCACAGGCATCTCGGTGCAGCCCCCACTGCTCGAAGGGCAACCGTCTCCGCAGTCAGGCTGACCTCATGTGATCTCTTTCCATTTTTGTCTATAAAATATTTAAAATGACCCAAGGAACAGAGTAGCATGTTAGATGTAAAACAAAGTAGTGAAGTGGACACCCATGAACCTGCCACTCTTCTTAAGAAATAAAGTCCTGAAACAAGATTCCTGGAAAGGAAGGAATTGCAGAGAACCTCACCTCATCAAGGACTGGTGGCTGCCACATTCAGCTGGCCCATGCGCGTTTCTCTGGGTCCCTTCTGGGGCTTGGTGCTTGTTGAGTGTCCATGGGAAGGTGTCATGCTGACAGGCAAGCAGCCCCGTCTGTCAGGAGTCTGTGTTCTGGTGGCCTGAGCACCACCTTGCCCAGTCCCAGAGGAGACCTGGCTGCGACTGTCTGGGAGCTGACTGGGAGGGCTTTGTGGAAGCCAAGCCAAGAGGTTGGTGGTTCGGGGAATTCTGGCAGCGAACAACTGGGAGGCCCTGGGCCCAGGCGGGTCCTGAGTGTGGACCTAACATCAGCTCCTGCAGCCAGACACCCAGGCCAGTGGTGGGTCTGCCTGTGCCCTGGTTTGCTCGTCTGTGAGACGGGGATTGCAGAAACTGGCTGGCCACATGCTGACACCAGCTGCCCACTGAGGCGCAGCATCCCACACGTGCACCTGCAGATGGGTGGCAGGGTGGCACAAGCCCAGGATTCGCCAGCAGCTGGTCCCTCAGAGCAGGACAGTTTCACATGTGTGAGCCCCACCTGCACAGGAGGCAGCTGCCCCAGGTTTTATATCCTGGGAGCATGACCTGTGTCTCAGCGGACTGGGGCAGGGCCCAACTGTCTGCCCAGCCCCCTCTTGTCTCAGGATGTTTGTTACTTTCTAGCACATTCTACATTTACACATGGGAACTACGAGTGAGAGAACCGAGCTGGTCCACTGCCATTGGCAGGGTTCCCAGGAGGACTGCACGGTCATCATGGAGGCGAGGCAGTGTTGCCAGGCTGAGTGCCTGTGAGTATTTCTAGGATGAAGGTCACAGGGGCGTAGGAGATGCTGCTACCCACATGGTGGTGGTGGGGAGGGTGGTCAGCTCATGACCCCAGCGGTTGTGTCGTGGGGCAACACGGTCCTTGTGACAGGCTCCCGCCTGGTTGCGGCCTGTGTCTCCATCGCTCCAGGACACACAGTCAGAGCAACCGGTTTGGGCAGGCATTGGTGGAATTGTTTGGGAGTGGGAAGTCCCAGGGTAGTGGACAGGCCAAGGGTGATAGGGGTCTATAAAGGTGAGGCACAGAGGGGTCTCTTCAGCCAGGTCTGCCCTGTGAGCATGGTTGGCTGAAGCCTGGACCCACAGGGCAGCTGAGTGACAACGTGGCAGCCAGAAAGTGCAGCACCTGCCAGAGCTCACCCCAGGGGTCAGCAGGCAACAGCAGGCACTCCCCACTCCCCACCCACTAGCTGGGGGGCTGGGGGGCTGGGGACCAGGCTCTAGGGCTAGCTGAAGTTGTACTGCCCAGGGCCTCTGGCCATGAGCAGCCACCTGGACTTTGGGAATTTGAAATGGCTGCACATTTTCTCCAGAGGCCGGGTGGAGATTGTGACCCTGAATTGCATCTAAGCATTCAGAAGGCCCAGCCTCTGTCCTTGACATCTGAGTGCCAGAGCTGGTTTGGGGGCAGACGGCTCCTGTCCTTCCTCCCAGCTGCTCCTCCCCACTCTACCTTTCAGTCCCATGGGACCTGCAGGCTCCACCTAGACGTGTGGCTGGGCCCTCTGAGGAGGACGCCCATGAGAGGGGGGACTTAGGGCAGTGGCCACCCCTGTAACCCCTAGAGAGGCCTTGAGCCAAGTGACAAAACCGTCCCTGGAAGGAGAGGCTTGTCCAGCAGAAGGCAGGCCCCTTCCTGTTCCTGTCCTGGGGGGACATGCCTACACTCATGGGTATGACAGCACCTCTGGCCTCTGCAACTGGCCTGTCCCCACTAACAGCCCGAGGCTCAGAACCACCAGAGTGTCTACCTGGGAGTCTTAGGCTGGGGTCAGGCAGGAGGAGTCATCCAGCTGGGACAGCTATCTGGGAGTGTCCCTCTGGGGGCCCCAGCGGCTGCTCTTATCAAGATGGACTGACTGACCATCCAGAAGCATTTGCTTGGCATTGAAGTGCCTCTAGGCGGTCCTAGGATCTCCATGTGGGGGTCCCTCTTCTCTTTGGGGCCTTATTGTGCTGCTCAGAATCTCGCCTTTCACGGCACAGCTTGCTGCCCTCGGCCACCCTTTCCTCAGCCTCTGTGCCCCACAGATGCCACTGTATTCTCCAGGCAACTCGGGCAGCAGAACCCTGTCCCTGGAGCCACCTGGGTCATGTGGGGTCTGTGCTGAGGCTAGGGTCCAAGCTGAGGCCAGCTCCCTGGCGGGTGGTTGGTGGGTAGGTAGCATGTGTGCACCTGACTGTAGCCCTGAGCTGATATCTCAGGGTGTGGCATGTTCCAAGCACCAGGTCCAGCTAGTCTTTCCTGTCACTTTTTAAAATATTGTGGCTCAGGATAGAGATGGGCAGAAACAGCCCTGAGTGCCCAAAACGGCTGGAAGCTCTTGGCAGGTGGCCCTGGGGCCACTCCCCAGCAGCCTGCAGCTCTCCCACCAGTCTCCCCAGTTCTGCTATCTTACAACCCAGGCCGAAGGACAAGGGAGCCCAGCCAGACTGTGTTTCTTATGGCTTGGGAAGTTTCCTGTCTGGATTTATTCCTTCTCAACTTGTCGTGTGTCCCAGGTGGGGTGTTGACTGGGAGCACTGCCTGGGTGTGCATACCCCACCCAGGAGGGGATGGAGGGACAGGTTCCCCCCTAATCCCCCCCCCCCCACTCCTGTGGGTATGGAGACAGCATCAGAAGGTGTTCCTAGGGCTGGCTTGTACTTGGAGGACAGTCAGCTGTGGACAGCCCATGGTCATTGGGGTTACCTGTCCCCTGCCCCTGGGCATGACAGCCTTTGTCCCTGCTGCATTCATTGTACACCCTGGTCTCCAGTCAGTCTGTGCTCTGGGAGGAAAACAGGTCTCCAAGGCTATGTCCACACCCAGGAGGTGAAGCAGCCTGGAGCTTCCGGGCAGGAGGGGCTGGTCTGGGAATGTGGCCTCCTCAGGACAGTGGTTACCAGGGGGGTGAGGCTGTGGCTGGAAAGATGGGTACTATGCCCCATCCTTTGTTACTCAAAACCTATTTATCTATTTGCAATTATCATATGATGTATTATTTTCACTTCTAAGCAGCCAGGATGGGAAGCAAGGAAACAACCCTTCAGATCAGAGCCAATGCAGGCCCGCCCCTGTGGCATAGGGAATAACATAAAGCTGATCTGCAGTTCCAAGAAAGTCAGGACTGCTTTGGAGGTCTCACTCCTGGTGGGGGGGGGGTCTCCCCAAGGGACCCCAGCTTTCCCTGAAGTGGAGAGCTACAGGACACCCCTCCCTTCTGGGGTACAGGGGCTGTGGGGCTCCTACTCAAGGTGGGAGGAGTGTCTCTCACAGCTGCTGAGGCTCTGGGGGCCTTAGTCATTCATGGAGCTGAGGTGCTGGGACAGTGGAGGGGTGGTAGCAGACCTGGGTGTTGTGGGGCCAGCCAGCAAGGTAGTTCTCCCGTGTTCCTGTTTGCCCCCCTCCTGGTCCCATCCCAACAGCAGAACAAGGTGACAGTCCTGGGGGCAAGAGGAGGGGCTGGGGGGAGGGAACTGGAGCCCAAGGGGCCTGCAGCTTGGAGCTGGGGACAGTCAGTGGGTAGGGGTCCTCCAGGATAGGGGCGAGTGCCTTTCCTGGTGTGGGGCAAGCCCTGACAGTGGGACCCACAGTTCTCTTCCTGCCTGTGCTCCCTTCCCTGCATCTGTGCCTCTGTGGGGCTCTACTGGCCTCAGGCTGGCTCCAATCTCTCTCTCCTTTTGTTGCCATGGGCTGCTTCCTCCAGACCTGTCCCCCAAGATTAGCGTGGACACATAGAGGCTGAGGTACCCACGAGGCAGCCTTGCAAAGTGTGGGTGGGTAGGGGTGTCCAGATCTGGGTGGGGTGCCTTGATGGGGTGTGGGTAGATGGGAACAGTGCCCAGGAAACACTGCATTTGGGGACTGCATGGAGGACAACCAGGAAGGCTGGGACAGACTCAAGTAGGCTGTGTGCCCAGGAGAGGTCAGTGTGGGCATGGTCAGCAGTGTTCTTCTGCTCCCCTGACACTGGTGCATGTGGGGAGGGTCTGGGAGCTGACTTGCCATCATGGGCAGTGGGGACATGGTGGTGGCCACCTAGACTCATGAAGGGCAGGGGGTGTGGTGTGCTAATGGCCAGCATGGTTTTCCCTGTTGGTCACCTGGGAGTAGGAGGCCCCATCCAGGCAGGGGAAGCACTGTAGGGCAGGGAGCTTAGGGTTGCAAGAGAAGGGCTACAGTGGTGCCTGGGAGGGGAGCCCCAAGGATCAGAGGTGATGGGGGAAGGGTATGTCCAAGGTGGAGCACAGGGAGGTCAGGGGTCAGGAAGCCCCTCAAGGGGGCATTCAAGTGGTGTCAGGTCACCCAGGACCACAGAGGAAGGAGGGGTGAAGGTGGACAGAGCACATATGGGGAGAGACAGAGACAGCCTGAGTTCCACAGTACAGGTGGCAAGGGGTGGGGCCAGGAAGGGCTGGTGGCAGCTGCTGTCCCGGGAGAGTGCAGAACTGGGGGGGTAGGGCTGGGACTTGGTGCTTCCCTCCACATGTCTAGCACCTGCCAACCCTCTGGGGGGTGTCTCAATTCCTTGCTTCTGCCTGCTGGGCAGGCTGGGAATTGTGGGCAGTGAGCAGAGCATGGGCATCAGGGACCCAGTGTGACTGCCCTGGTGCCCGGTACCCCTCTGCAGCCTGCTTATGGAAGGATGCTGTTCTGGAAGAGCTGTCCCTGGCCTCCAGCTGCCTGACAGCCTTGGCCTATGTGCCTTTGCACAGCTGTCACCTGGCCAGGGACCTCTGGCATGAGTTGCTATCCCATGAGCAGGACGCCTTCCTGTCCCTGGAGACCCTTTGGGAGCCACAGCTGTGGGGAGCTGGCTGGCTGAAGTGCTTGCTTACACTACGTAAAGCTGTGTGTCACCTGGGAATTGCTTTAAAACTGTCCAACTTGGACTCACATCCAAGCTGGAGGCAGGTGGGGAGGTGGAGTATGAGGGCCAGTGCTGACCACTTCTGAGGCTGGGACTGGTGGGTTGGCTCTTGATAATTTTGAGACTTAAAACCCACTGGCACTGTCTTTTAATTGGTGCATTTAGACCATTTACATTTGATGTGATCACTGATTGGCTTAGTTGGGTTAGCATCTATCATGTTTGTAACTTTTTTCCATTCTTGCCGATGTTCTGGTTTCTGTCCTCTTTCTGCCTTCTCTGGTTTTTATTTAGCATTTTATGACTCTGTATCTTTTCCTCTCTTAGGGTATCAGTTATACTTCTTTAAATACATCTTTGAAGTGGTTGCCCCGGAGCTTAGCATGCACTCAAGCTAACCCAGCCCCATTTCCCATGATACTCCTTGGCTTCCCAGGTCACAACACCTTGGCCCGCCCACCCGCCCACCCTTTATAACCCGCCACCCTTCACTTATCCATCGCCATCATCATCCAGTAAATTGTTGGTATTACTTTAAGCAAAGTTTTCTGTTAGATCAATTAGGTATAAGGAGAACAGAAGGTTTCTTAGTAAATTTGTATGTTTTCCCAAAAAATCCACTGCAAAGCATTAAAAAACATTTTTAGCTCATTCTAGGCAGTGATTCCTTTTGGCATTCAATTCTTCACCACCAGCCCTTTCCTGGCAGCGAGGCCCCAGCCCTCTCTAGAGGACTTCACTCACCCCCAGAAGTGGGCTCAGAGGCTAAGATGTCCCCCAGCACCTCGGGTTGGAGAGACTGCAGGGCCCTGCCCACTGCAGAGAGACAGCAGCAGAGGGGTGCTCATTACTGGGACCTCAGGAGCCAGTGACAGACCCTCTCCTGACTGGGATGGGCCTGGCCACCGTAGCCACCCATCACACTATCAAGGCCTTGAGACTCCCCACCCAGTGAATTCCTACACCCCTTCCTGACTGTGCAGCCCTCCTCCTCCTCAGGGGCTCATAGGTGCTTTCTGAGGAGTGTCAAGGACAGGCAGGAGTGGGGACCACAGCTGGCTGTATGGCCATGGCATAGGAAGGGGGCAGTTGGCCCCACAGCAGGCCCTACCCTCCAGGGTCAGCCCCTTGAGTAGCTTTGGTGAAGCTACTTGAGTTGCTTTGGTGAAGAGGGGCTGTGTCTGGGCCCTCTGGCTGTTCCCCATTGCCTTCCTGGGATGCCCTGAAAGGAACACAGGTGCACACATGCCCTACAGGGCAGCCTGACCCCCTAGTGTAGAATCTGTAGCAGCTGTTGGCCTTAGATGAGGGATAGGCACCACTGTGGCCGAGCCTGGGGCTTCTGTGCCCATTGGGGCCACACGTAGGCTGTGGGGGGCCCATCTCAGACACTGGGGCCTTCCCCAGTACACTCTGTCAGCTGAGACCTGGTCACCCAGTATCCACAAGGGATTTGATTCCTGCTTCTTTGAAGGGGACAGGCAAGAGGACTGGGGCTTGCCCGTGAGGTCAAGGGGGTGATCACTATAGGTGTTTCTTAAAACTGTGTTCTTGAGGCCACAAGCAAGAGGACTGAGCCTCCTGCTGACAGAGTTGTGTAAGGAAGGTTCCAGCACTGATGGTGCAGACAAGGAGCAACCCAGCAGCAGAGAAGCTGTGCGGCAGCTCACAAGTCTGCAACTGTACTGCCCAGAACTCCCTGCTGGGAAGAGCCTATGGGGACAGCTGTTGCCCAGGGGCTGAGTTGTGCTTCACGTCTGGATGCTGAGGAAGGCGCCCCACTCTGAAACCCTCTTTGGGCCTATGTTTGCCACTGTCCACCCCGCTCCCCTGCTCCAGCTGGAAAGGCTGTGGAGAAGGTGAGGAAAGTCTCTTTTCCACAAGGCCATGGGCTGCAGGATGCATGGGCTCAGTGGGGGATTCCTCCACATTTAACTTCAGCTCAAGACAGCGCAGGAGGGGACCTGGCCCAGCCCTCAGCCCCCGGGTGCTTAGCACTGCCCCCTCCTGGCCCTGCTGCCAGTCCCCAGGACAGGTGGGCCCAGCCCTGCGGGCATCCCATCTCTGCCATCCCTACACCTTGGCTGCGCCCGTCACGAGTTGCGGTATTTCTGTAGAGAAATGGATTGTGCAGGTTAGAAACAGGTTAGAAAGTGCTTCCTCCTGGCTGCCAGCACTGCCCTGGGTGGCTCTGACTTGTGCCCCTGCAGGAGGGTCTCCTTTCGGGGTCAGGTCTCAGGAGCCTCATGAGTGGGCCGAGCCAGCTGACTGAGTCTGTTCTGTGAGCTGCTACCACAGGCTTCCTGCAGCCTCAGGGCAGGGCCCAGGTCCCAGGTCCCCCTGGCTGAGGTGGGAACTTCCTGCAGGGCCGGCTCAGAGCTGCGTCTCATCGCGAGTCTCGGGGTCACAGGATGATAGCTTATAGCTGCAGCTGGCCTTCCAGCTCTGGGAGCCGCTGACCACATGGGCCAGGGGGTCGGAGCGGATGAGATACCTGCAGGTGGGCAGAGGGGGGCCCTGTGGATAAGGCCAGGGCAGCCCCCCAGGGTCCCCAAGCACATGATGCCTTGTGACGTTCCCTTGGGTCCCCGTGACATGCCAGGCAGCTGCCACTCACACAATGTCGTTGGGCTCCAGCCTGGTATCAGGTGGGGGGTTGATGAGGACATAGGAGAGGGTATTCTGGTGGTCGTTCATCTCGTCTGCGGAGGACACCAGGCATCAGCACCCAGGCTGCCCTCCCACACTGTGGGTCGACCAGCCTTCCCAGGCTTCAGGGTCATTCTGCCAGAGTTCCTCATCCTGGCCAGCCCTGCAGGGCTGGTCTTCCCTGACAGACACATGTACCCTGACAACTCCCTGCACTGGGTAGGGGTTAACCAAGGGTCAGCCAGGCACTGGCTCCCACCACACCCCAGCAGCCTGCTAAGCCTGAGCAGCCAGCACTAGGTGGCATCGCAGCCATGTGGTGGCCCAGAGTAGCAACCCTGGGCTCACCTGCTCACACCTGCCATGTACCTGACCCCACACATCTGCACGCCTTCTTAAGCACCCACATACCTGCCACGTACCTGACCTCACACACACCTGCTCTGTACCTGACCCACACACCTGTGCAACTTCATATGCTCCCACACACCTATGTGTATCTTCATACACCTTTACACCAGTACCACACACCCACAGACACTTGCACACTTGTGTACACACCTACATAGGCCTACATAGCAGGAGGCACCCACATGCACCTGAACTAGCGTGAGCGCCTAGCCACAGCCCTCCAGAGCCTGCTCAGGCTGTCCTTCAGCAATGCCTGGCAGATACAACTGTCCCTTGGGGCCTGGGAAGGCCACCCCATTCCACAAGCTCAGCCCTTTGCTTTAGATTCAAGTCCTGAGTGGCCATCAGCCTGGAGGACCCACTGAGTCTATCCCACCACTCTTATGGGGGCAGCCCTGTGTCTTCTCTGAGGTGAGGATGCATCTCACCAGATGCAAGTGGCTCCAGAGAAACCCCCTATTCATAGATGTCTCTGCTTGGCTGGCAGGGCAGCCTGGCCAAATGTGGAACAGAGTTGGCTCCTTCCTGGAAGGGAAGAGGCTCCTGGCCTCTGTTTACCCTTCTGATACTGGCTCTAGACAGGCTGAGCCTGAGTGGCCTCTGCCCCGGCTCCTCCCACTTCCTTTTCTCTGTACTAGCCACAGCCACTGGGGAGCCTGCCCGCTGGCTAGGGCCAAGGTGGCAAGTATAGGCTAGACTCTGGGCCTGGCGGGCAGCATTGGCCAGGAGACAGCTCTGCCTCGGACACAGAGCAGGTTCGCTCAGGCAGGTCACCTATGCCACTGTTGCTGTCCACATACATGGGCTGGGATGGCTTGAGCACCTGCCCCTCACAGGAGGGTGTCATTCTGCCCTGCCATCTCAGCTGTTTCTGTCCATTCCCAAAACCGTGGCTTTCCCCGCACTTTTGGCCCCCCATGCTGGGGGGCTGTGCAGGGCTTGTCCTCTCCACCTGCCTGTGTCATCTCTGGGCCAGCATGGCAAGTGGGGGAGGGAGCCTGCAGTGGCAGGTGATTTGGGTGGCTCTTGGGGACCCTGCACCCCCAGCCACAGCTGGGACACTGAAAACGAGGGGCCACCAGCTTGTTTCACCCCAGCACGCACAGTGGACTCGCAGAGCGCTGAGCAGTGCAGCCTGGCAGGAAAGCTGCTGGGTACCCCTAAAGCCTGGGCCCTGTGCCTGGCTCTCCCCTGGGACAGACCGGTCAGGGACATTTCTGCCACTAGCAGGGCTCATGGCTGGGCCAAGCTAGGATGGCTTTGTGCCTCTTGGGAAATGCCAGGCTCGGCTACAGTGCCAGGGACCAGGTTGTGGCCAGTCAGGTGGCACTGACCCCAACTGCCCCAGGATGGGCAAAAAAGGCAGACTGTCCTAGGCTAGCTTTGCATGGAAGGGAAGAGGCTCCTGGCCACAGTGCTTGGGAGGGCAGGCATGGGCTGGCTTCAGCTCCACTCAGCACTCTCTGCCCAGATCCCAGGTCCCCAAGCCCTCGGTGTCTAAACTCTCCCACCCAAATGCCCTCCTGGGTCCTCAGACCCCCACTCTAAAGTGGGGTAATGGACACCTCCCCCGCAATGGCATCAGGGTGGTGAAGCGTTTATGTTCCCGACTCTGGGCAGACAGGCTGGGGCGTCTCCTCCCACATCTGCACAGGACTCTGCTCGCTGGACAGGCCCTGGTGATGGCCCCAGGGACCTGGCCACCTTCCCCAGACTCCCATGGTTCCACACCTTGGCCCAGACACTGTGTGATATTCACACATGGTGGATTAGCAAGAGAGCACCCCGAGCCCTGACATTTGCCCCCGATGGACACACAGCGCTTAGTAGAACCACCTTGCCAAGAGCTACCAGCCCTGACCTCAGTGGCACCCAGTGCAGTCAGGTCTTCCCTGAGCAGGGTGAGGAAATCACAGGCCCTGAAGGTCCTGTGTTGACCTTTGCACCATCCCAAGCCCTGACGGCTCACGGCCATCCTGCCAAGCAGGTCCCACTGGGCTCCCCAAGGCTGCTAGGAGGCCCCAGGAAAGGAAGGGGAGCCCTTGCCTGGACTCTGAGCTGACCAGGGCCTCGGGCTGGGGAGGGCAGGGTCATCTTATAGGGGACAGGTGCTTGGCAGCACCTGAGGACCCAGATAAGACACGGGTGCTGCCAGCCTTGTCCCCTGAACAGGAAGAACTCCCTCATAACCACTGGGGATGATGTAACCCCTGCCTACCCCTCCAGGCTCAGAAGAAGCAAACTCCATACCCACGCCTGGGCCTCAGCCCAGGCCACACCCAGGTAGGGGTGCTGGGACTCTGGCTTGGGACAATCCATCTGTATGCTTCCTAAGAGCTGAGTGGGTTCAGAGTCCTTGGACACCTCACAGGGCTGACCAGAGGGGCTGGCTGCAAGCCAGGTGGACCACCTGCCAGGGAAGGCTTAAACAGCAAAGCAGGATAGAAGTACATGGTGGAAGCCCCGGAGCTGGGCAGCCACAGGTACAAACCTCCAACTGCGGGCAGGTACAAAAACCCCATCCCAGACAGTCTGTGAGCGGCCTACACTGGCATCTGGGGCTCTCCCTCACCTCTACTGTCGACCTGCCTGACTGGACAGGGCGGCGCGAGGCACCTGGTGGCCAGGATTGGCACACCCCTCGTGCGCCAGTCCGCATTGCCGGAGCAGAATTACCTTGCAAATATCCCAGGTTTACCCGATTCATGACATCACTGGCTGTTAAGTTTGCTACGTCCTCTACAGCACAGGCGAGGAGCGGCACAGACAGAGAAAGAGAGAGAGGTCAGCATGCGACAGGCAGGGTGCACGAGGGGCAGCCACACCATGTGGCCGTGAGCACAGGCGGCTCCTCCTTTGCAAGAGCTGCTGGGGGGGCACTGGGGCCTCTTCTACCAGTTACTCGCCTGAGGTTGTCAGTCCCCTCCCCTGGACGGGGTGGCAGTACCTGCCCAGGAAGGACACTGGCAGGACAGGGTGAGTCTGGAGCCCAGGGCACACCCGGTGACCTGCACCTGCCACGGGGCTGGGCCGGGCTCCCAGGCACCCTGAGTTGCCTGCAGGCAGGCCTACCCCTTGTGGGGTTGCGGCCAGCTCGGGCCAGGCTGGCATGCCGAGGTATGTGCAGCCAGCTGATAGCCCCACCCCAGTGGCCCCCAGGCAAGCCCTGAGCTCCTGACTCCACTTGGAGAGGGGGGTCTGCAGCTGGAAGCAGGGTGGGGAACCAGGCACCGCAGCGGAACAGAGGCAGAACTGTCTCGGCCAAGTCCCTGAGATGGAACCTAATGGAGATTGGGCCCCTCTGGCCTTATCAATGGAGGCAACATCCCTAGAGTGAAGGAGGGGAGCAGCTGGCCAGGGTACTTATGGTCAAAGTTGCCAGCAAGCCCATCACCCAAAACCAGGGCAGAGAGAGGTGGCTGTGTGAACCTGCCAGTGAGGATGGAGACCCAGGGTGACACTGGACCAGCAGAAACAAGGTGGCCAAACTGTAGTGGGCAGAGGAGCGTCCTACATGGCCCTCTCGCCCAGCTGGTCCCCTGACCAGGCCCCACTCTTGCTGCTGCCAGGGCTCTGCTGTGGTGAGGTCACAGGTTACTCTGGAGCTGGCTATTCTATCACTGAGGTCCTTGGCTTTCAGGGAGCCAGACCTGGCCCTTCCCACCCACAGGCACTGCCTCCAGACTCCAGGCTTTTATTTACAGATGGGGAAACTGAGGCCACAGAGTGCTGGGGCTGGCTTTGGGATCGTGTGACCTCTATACCAGATAGCCTCTCCCCCCACACAGATGGGCTGGGACAGGCCATGCAGTACGGGAGCCAGCCCCAAGGCAGCGGGCAGGCAGAGTGAGGCCAGAGGGCAGACGGACAGTAAGGAGGCCGGCAGGGCCGCTGGAGGCCTTGGCCATCGACTCCCCACTCGGCTGCCACATCAGAGCCGCCCCGCTCCCCAATCCCTCGCGGCTGGTGCCTCACCGTAGCCAGTAGTGGGCAGCCCCAGGTGTTTCATGCGGTTCTTGACGAGCTCAGAGAGTTCCTGGCGCTCAGAGCGCCGGCAGAGGCTGAGCCGGCGCTGGCCGGTCCACTCTGGGGCGGCCGCCCTCCCTGCATGCCGGGTGCCCCTGCGGCTCAGCCTCCGGGCCCACTGCAGGCTCTTGCGCCGTAGCAGCGGGTGCTCTGCGGGATCCTCGCTGCCCTCCTGCTGGCCATGGGTGCTGCCTCGGCCACTGCCTGCCGGGGCACTCCAAGGCCCCCTCACATCCTGTGTGTCCTCGAAGTCCTCCACGTTCACTGAGATCTGAGACTGGGCAGGAAGGGAAGGCTATGGGCTGCGTGGTGTGGGGGCTGTGTGGAGCGCATGGCGGTCAGGGAGGAGGACGGCCTTGGTCCCAGGGCACCAGGTCCATGGCTCCTCCTGAGCCCCACTCTGCCCAGCTCCCACCTGGCCACTGTGCCCCAGGATGGGGTCTCAGCCCTGCCCCCAAGTTACCAGGTGGCTGGGGGCCCATTTAGACCCTGGCACATCCTGGGTTGCCCCAGGAGGATCACCCTCTCTCTGTACCTCAGTTTCTTCATCTGTGGTCCCTCTCTTGAGGGTGCATCTTTGGGGTGCTAGCCAAAGCTGAGGGGAACCAAGAATGTCAGGGCCTATGGGGGCTGGGGGAGCTGCAGGTCCCCACCTGGGAAGCACCTTCAGAAAGTCCTAGTAGGCTGGAGCAAGACGGTCAAGCCAGGCCAGTGTGGGGTGCTCACCGTGGTGGGGACACTCATGTCTGGGGGAGCCAGAGAGGGGCAGCTGGGCCTGGGAGGGGTTGCACCTGGTGTCTAAGCCTGCTTCCCAACCTATACATGAAGGGCAACCACCAAGAGCCAACACAACCGAGACTGCTCTCCCCAGGGCTGGCGGGATTCTGCACAGGAGACTTTGGTGGAGAAGAAGTGCTGGGAGGTCAAGGAGGGGAGGACTCACCTGGGCTCTGGGGTCCTGTGGCTGCAAAGGAAGCCAGGAGCAGTTAGGGCCTGGGCGTGTCCCACCCCTGTGCTGCCTCCACGGTCTGTGGTCTGCACAGCACACTTAGGCCAGCAGACAGGTCCCCACTCCCCACACAGCCTTGGGGGCTCCCCAGCCGAGAGAGCTGATGGCAGATCAAAGCCAGCCATGAGGATGGGTGGGGCAGGGCAGGGGTGCAGGGACCTCTGAGGTGGAGAAGACGTGGCTCTCCGTCCTGTAGATGCCGATGGGGATTTCCGCACTGGAGGAGCAGAGCTTCTGGAAGAGGCGGCCATAGGTGCGGATCCATAGGTCCTCCTCCGTGATCTTCATCTGGAGCCAAAGCAGGCCCTGAGCAGGGTGGGGTGGTGCCCAGAGCCACCCTGCTGCCCTGGGTGGCCCTGCACTCCCCCAGCCCAACCAGGCCCATCACTTACAGCACAGAGGTGGCCAGAGCCTGGGGTGGTGTCCAGGCCCAGCAGCAGCCTGGTGATGCTGATCATGTAATCCTTCACAAAGGACTGTGCAGGGAGGACGTGGTGAAGCTGGGCGCGGCTGGGCTCAGACCCACACCCACCTGCCACATGCCCAGGAGAGCCACCTGCATGCTGGTCCTCGAGCACAGGGTGACCAGCAGGCAGCAGCCGGGAAGCCTTTTCTGGGTTTGGAAATTGACCTGGCCAAGGAGGCGGTGAAGCCCTGCTGTCCCAAGGGCCTCCCCAGACTCCGGGGAGGGTCAGTGGTGGGGGCACAAGCTCAGAACTTGGACCTGAGGGCACAAGAGTGTGTCTGGGGCTCCTGCCCTGGTGTCACCCCCAATGCCCCTGCTCCCCACTGACCTGGTAGAGCAGCGTGTCCAGCATGCTGATGCTGAAGACACGGCCAGCAGCAAACGGCAGGCGGAACATGAAGGCGAGGTTGGAGCCGTTCTCTCGCTCCCTCTGCGGGGAAGGGGAGTCCTCAGACTGGCTGGTCCCCGTGGGGCAGCCATAGGGTGAAGGTGTGCACACGTACACAGATGCAGGCACCGTGTGTGTGCACCACCTACAGGCCTGGCCGCCGGCCGCATCTCCCAGACTCTCTCAGGGCCAGACCTGGGTTTGAGGACTGGGGCTCCGATGTGAAGGAAGGGGACCCAGGGAGTACACACATGGGCACTGTGTGCTCTTGTCTGACATTCTTAACAATTTCAATCGGTTACCTCGAACTTGAGTTCTGTAGGTGATGGCCTATGGATGACACTTGGGTGCAGACACCTGCCTGCTATCCCTGCTGCCCGCAGGGACATGGTTCATGATGAGGAGGAGGAGGAGCCCTGGGTGCCCCCTTTGGGTTTCTTGGAGCTGCCGAAGCAAGTGCCCACAAAGGTAGTGCTGAGACAGCACCTGAGTCACACCTCCCTATCCTGGGATCAGGGGCTGGACATGCCCTTCACAGCCTGTATCCAGTCATCGCCTGGGCCTTGCTCCCGTCCAGAACTCTGGGCCCCTTTCTTCACCTGTCCTTGTCCTCAGGGCTGACCACATCTCCTGACTCCTGCACTCCATCTTCTGATCTCTCTGGGCCTGACTCCCGCCTCCCTCTTGGAAGAGGGCCTGCAGTGACAAGCGGCCACTGGGATAATCCAGGACACTCCCCCAGCTCCTGGTCTTCCACTTGTCACATCTGTGAGTCCCTCTGGCCACTTGGGATCCCACAGCAGCTTGGGGCAGGGCTGGATGTGGACATCTTCCAGACACTGCTCAGCCAACTGTGCCTATGTGGGAGGCCAGCGGGTCTCACAATGAGCTCAGGAAAGTGGCATCTGAGGCCAAGTCTGGGAACGCTGGCCATCCCCAGGGTCATGCTTCCTTCTGGAACCAGAACTCCTCCAAATGAGAAGAATGCAATAGCAGCCTGAACACCGCCTAGGAAGTCTGTCCTGCTCTGGCTACTTCCCTGCATCAGCCAACTTCCTTCCCAGACACAGAAGACACTGAGCCCATCCTCATTCCCCAGCAAGTGTCGGCAGAAGGTTCAGTGACGGGAGGAAAAGGCACGTGGAGTTGGTTTTGTGTCACGCTTTGTGAGAACACAGTATGTGGGAGTCCTAGAGACCGGTTAAGTCACTGTGGGATCCACTCTACATTTTTATATAGAACTGCTGTTGCAAAGGTGAATGGCAAAACTCTTGAATAATTAACAGTTTTAATTTCCCTTTACTCAGAACAACATAAAATTGGAATTGTGACCCAGGACAGGTCCAAGGGGAGACCAAAGAAGAAAGGAAATGACCTGCTCTTAGGGCATTCCACGGAGATTTCCTCCTACATTTTTATCTTGTATAGGTCACTAGAAGGACATTAGGGCTTTTCTGGAGCCGGATGGGATGGCCAGAACGCGGAGCCCTTCCCAGGGAGACTGAGCCAGGGAGCCTCACAGACAGGGGCCAGGACTGGGCCTGGAGCAGCTCTGCATAAGATTTGGACTCAGCAGCTAAACCAGGATAGACCCAGGGAGCCTGGGGCCAGAGCCCAGGGAGGGGAACAGACAGAGGCTGGGGGTGCAGATGCTCCTGTCGGGGTTCTGGGAGCTTCCAGAAGAGAACCCTGGGGAGATGCCATATTGACCCGCCCCTGAGGGTTCCGGATAAATTTTTAAGTTACTGCATTTTCTTACAATGACTATCTCTTTGCAGGGCAGGTTTATCTCAGTGTCAGAAATACCCTTAATTCCTATGTTTTATATTAAATCTAAGTAAGGAGGACCCAGGCACTGGAGATCAATGCCCAGCCCATGCTGTCCCCTGCTCACCGTCCTGTAAGAATCCCTTCCCACCCTTCCTCTGGGCCTGGACCTAACAGATGCTGCTGTAGGGTTGGGGTAACCCTTTCTTTTCATACTTTCTAACTCTTTCTTCTTTATACTTTCAGTATTCCTTAAAGTGTAATACAAGATTTAATGAACATGTACATGCTTTTAAAAAAGTATTTTTTTTTAAAAAAAAAAGAAAGATATATATATATATATATATATCCAGGCTGCCTGTGCTCAGACAGTGGGCCAACAGGCAGGGATTGGCTTCTGATCAGAGCACCTGGGACTGCTGGAGGCCCTTTTTCTTTTTTTTTTTTTTTGAGACAGAGCCTCAAGCTATCCCCCTGAGTAGAGTGCCTTGGCATCACAGCTCACAGCAACCTACAACTCCTGGGCTTAAATAAGTCTCCTACCTCAGCCTCCCAAGTAGCTAGGACCATAGGCGCC